>DWRB01000013.1:0-134988 GCA_018250355.1 Bolla brennus | reverse complement strand
TCCATTCGGTTGTCACCTAAAATTTCAATTGCTCGTGGTTTTGTTGGATCACGTCGAATATATCCTTTTTCTTCTAGTCGTGATAAATGTCCGTGCACTGTAGAACTAGAAGCGAGGCCGACTGCTTGACCGATTTCACGTACGGAAGGTGGATATCCTTTTTCTTGTACTTTTAGCTTAATAAAGTCGAGAATGTCTTGCTGGCGTTTCGTTAACTTTTCCATGTTTTCTAACACCTCGTTTTCTTTCATTTTTCTTATTAATAAGTATAACATGCGAAAAAACATTCTACAAACATAAGTTCGAACGAAAGACGAATTTATGATACACTATAAGGAAAATATAGTGAGAAAGAAGGGTTCAAAATGAATGCAATTATTTATGCACGTGTGAGCACAACAAAAGAAGAACAGGAAACATCATTATTGCGTCAAAAAGATGAATTATTGCATTTAGCTGAGCGCTATCAAATGAATGTTGTAAAGGTGATTGAGGAGCAGGCTAGTGGTTATACAATTGAACGTGATGGCATATTAGAAGTGCTAGATACAATTCGCGATGAACAAGTTGATGTACTTCTCATACAAGATGAAACGCGCCTTGGTAGAGGGAATGCAAAGATTGCATTAATGCACTGTTTACATAAAGAGGGAATAAAAGTATATACGCATACGCATAATGGAGAATTAGAACTTTCTGACTCTGATTCGATGGTGCTAGATATAATTGGGATTGTTGAAGAGTATCAAAGAAAAATCCACAATTTAAAAATTAAACGTGGCATGCAAAGAGCGGTAGAGAAAGGATTTCGTCCAGAGAATAATTTGAAAAATCGTCATTTAAGTATAGGACGTGAGAAAAAAGAAGTGCCAATTGAGGAAATTGTACGTTTACGCCGGAATGAATTAACTTTTGAAGAAATTGCAGCAACACTTCGTGGTTTTGGTCATGATGTTTCAAAAGCAACTGTACATCGAAGATATGTAGAATATACAAAGCAATTGCTTGATAAAGAGGACTAACTATTGTATGATAATAATCAGTTTTGAGTAAAAGGGGGATTCGAGATGCAAAGTCACGAACTCATTGAACGCATTAACTTCTTAGCGAAAAAAGCAAAAGCTGAAGGTTTAACTGAAGAAGAACAACGTGAGCGCCAATCGCTACGTGAACAATATTTAAAAGGATTTCGTCAAAATATGTTAAACGAACTTAAAGGAATTAAAGTTGTTAACGAAGAAGGTACTGATGTTACACCGGCGAAATTAAAAGCTTTAAAAAAGCAAGATAATGCAAAATTAAACTAAAAGATGGGCGAAGCCCATCTTTTTTATTTATTATATCCGCTATTTAATAACTTTCCAGTTGTTATTGACTGTTGCTTCTATCTTTTTGTGCTTCAATATATAGTTAGCGATAAGTTCAGACATATCTGTTGGTATGTCTTTTATTACGGGCTTATTTTGAAACATAAAGAAGTTCCCTCCGCCGCTTGCACGATAATTATTCATAACGACGTCATATTCTTCATTCATATGAAGTGGAGCGCCTTTATACTGTAAGGATTCTACTCTCTCGCCAATTGGTTTGGAAATGTTTAATACGTACGAAATTCCTTCCCACATATCGTAATTATAGTGTTGCGGCTTTGGTTCTATGTAGGTAGGGTTTACGATGATAGTTCCATCTGCTTTTAATATGAAATAAGAAGCAGAGAGTTCAAGGGCATCTTTTATATCCGCTCCAGTTATTCTAATTACTTTTAATGTATTTGGATAAATATAATTAGAAACGATGTCACGCATTGTTACGCGATTCGGGAAACCTGGAGATGTATTATGGAATAAGCTTGTACAAGAAATGGAAACATTAGCTATATCCATCTGTATTTTATTTATGAATTCAATAAAAGGATGGTCTTGCAAACGAGTTTGCATAGCATCTGAAATTTGCATGTCCCCATAGATTACTCCAATAGGTTGATCGAGCCAATTTTGTGTTTTTTCTTCATAATCGGCAACCAAGGAAAGAATATCTTGGTCAGCCGCAATTCCTTGTACGGGCAATAATTGTGAGTAACTCTCTTTTTTTACCCATTTTTTTTCTGTTTTTTCGAATGTTACTGTTACTTTTCCAACGGAGTGTCCATTGCATCCAGTCTGTAAAATTGTTACACCATTCATTACGGTGTGAGCGATTTCCCGGTGTTGGTGGCCTGTTAGTAAAATGTCTATGCCTTCAATTTCATGGCACATTGCATATCCTTGGTTTTCACCTGTTAAAACTTCAGTCGGTACCCCAGTTTGTAAGTCGCGTTCAAATCCCCCATGGTAGGCTACGATCAATAAATCTGGTTTCTCGTGTTCGCGAATGTAAGAAACCCATCTTTTTGTTGTCTCTAATGCATCTTCAAATTGTAAATCTTGAATGTGATGGGGTTGTTCCCAATTGGGAATGTAATGCGTTGTCACCCCTAAAATAGCAATTTTTATATTTGATTCAATATGTTTTATTATATATGGTTTCCCGAAATAAGGTTCTTTTCTGTTTTTATCTAAAATATTTGCTGATAGATACGGGAAGTTTGCAGTAGAAATAGCATTATTTAATATGTCCATTCCATAATTAAATTCATGATTCCCAATAACTGCAGCATCATAACGTAAATAGTTCGCTAATAAAGACATTGGATTTTTCTTATCTTCTTCATATGTAGCGTAATGATAAGTAAAGGGTGTTCCTTGTATGAAGTCACCGTTATCAATTAAAAGAACGTTTCTATTTTGGGAACGTTCTTTTTTTATAAGAGTAGAAATTTTGGCTAAACCAATTTCAGCTTGGGAGTTATCTTGGTAGTGAATTGGATAAACAGTGCCATGTATATCACTTGTTAAAAAAATGTTTAAAGTTACAATTTGATTTGGATTCAATATCATTCACCTTTTCTATTGTTATCTACTAATTAAGCATATCAAATATATGAAGAGAATTTTAATGAGAATGTATAGAATGTGTAAAGATTCTGTAAATAAGGAATTATCCATAAAAATGTGTGATATATTTCTTCATGTTTACGGAAGACAATTTTATAACAACAAAAATGGAGGCATTAATATGTTGAAAAAAGTTTTTGCAATGAGTACGACAGTTGTACTAGCGGCGGGATTATTAAGTGGTTGTGGAACGAAAGAATCTAGTGCAAGTAAAACTGAAGATACGAAAAAAGGTTATGTACCGAAGACTTTAAATGTTCAATTTGTTCCTTCTCAAAATGCAGATACGTTAGAGGCAAAGGCAAAACCATTGGAAAAGCTATTAAGTGATAAATTAAATATTCCGGTAAAAGTTAGTATTTCAACGAATTACAATACAATTGTAGAAGCGATGGCGTCTAAGCAAGTAGATGTAGGGTTTTTACCTCCAACAGCGTATGTGCTAGCGCATGAGAAAAAGGCTGCAAACGTAATTTTACAAGCACAACGTTTTGGAGTAGATGATGAAACCGGAGCTCCTACAAAGGATTTAGTAGACTTTTATAAATCTGAGTTTGTAGTTAAGAAAGATTCAAATATTAACAGTGTAAAAGATTTAAAAGGTAAAAAAATTGGTTATCAAGATGTAACGTCATCAGCGGGGTATGTATGGCCTGCGGCTGTACTGTTAAAAAAGGGAATTGATCCGCTAAAGGATGTGAAACCTGTTACATTAAAAGGTCACGATCAGTCGCTTATTGCTCTTTTAAATGGTGATGTAGATGCATCTGTTGTATTCCAAGATGCTCGTAATATTGTGAAAAAAGATTATCCGAATATATTCGATCAAACGAAAATAGTGAAATTTACGGAAAAAATTCCAAACGATACGATTTCGGTACGTTTTGATTTAGATGCAGAGTGGAGTAAGAAATTACAGGACGCTTTCATTGAAATAGGAAAGAATGAGGAAGGTCACAAAATCATTAAAGAAGTATATTCACATGAAGGATATGTTAAATCTGATGATAGTAAATTTGATATCGTTCGTGAATATGGAAAGAAAGTAAAAACGCAATAATACATATGGAAATGGCAGCTAACTGGAAGGTGTATATTTCCAGTTAGTTTGCCGTTTTGAATACATAGAAGGTAGGTAAAATGTGTGATAGAATTTCGAAATGTTTCCAAAATGTATCCGAATGGTACAAAAGGATTGAATAATATAAACTTGAACATTCAAAAAGGTGAGTTTGTTGTAATGGTAGGGCTGTCGGGGGCTGGAAAGTCTACACTTCTTAGAGCAGTAAATCGTCTTCATGAGATTACAGAAGGAGAAATCTTGATTGAAGGTGAGTCTATTACTGCTGCGAAAGGAAAAGAATTACGACGCATGCGCCGGGATATTGGTATGATTTTTCAAAGTTTTAACCTTGTAAAGCGATCAACGGTATTGAAGAATGTATTAGCTGGGCGTGTTGGATACCATTCGACTTTTCGTACAACGTTAGGTCTATTTCCAAAAGAAGATTTGGAGCTTGCCTTTCAATCGTTAAAAAGGGTGAATATTTTAGAAAAAGCATATGCGCGAGCGGATGAATTATCAGGAGGACAACAGCAACGTGTATCGATTGCTAGAGCGTTGGCGCAAGAAGCAAAAATCATATTGGCAGATGAACCTGTTGCGTCGTTAGATCCGCTAACAACGAAGCAAGTATTAGATGATTTGAAAAAAATTAATGAAGATTTTGGGATTACAACAATTGTAAACTTACATTCTATTGATTTAGCTAGGCAATATGCGACACGCATTATTGGATTACATGCAGGCGAAATTGTTTTTGATGGTTCAGTAGAAGAGGCAACGGATGAAAAATTTGCTGAAATTTATGGGGACGTAGCGCAGAAAAGTGAATTATTAAAGGTGGCAGTTAAATGAATGATGTGACGATATATTCGAAATCGATACCGAAGCCGCCGAGTAAGTTGAAACATATGTTAACGGTTATTCTAGTTATTTTACTGTTGTGGGGAAGTAGTGTACAGGTCGACGCATCATTTTCAAAACTAGTAGTTGGTTTTCCTAATATGATGGACTTATTAAAAGAGATGGTGCCGCCAGATTGGAGTTATTTTCAAGTTATTACAACAGCGATGTTAGATACAATACGTATGGCGATTATTGGAACGACTTTAGGAGCGATTTTAGCTATTCCACTGGCACTATTTGCGGCAAGTAATGTGTTTACTAGTGCATTTTTGTACGGTCCAGCTCGATTGGTTTTAAACTTTATCCGAACGATACCAGATTTATTATTAGCGGCAATTTTCGTAGCTATTTTTGGAATAGGACCACTTCCAGGTATTTTGGCTCTTACTTTTTTCTCAATTGGGCTCGTGGCAAAATTGTTGTATGAGTCAATGGAATCAATTGATCCAGGTCCATTAGAAGCGATGACGGCAGTAGGAGCAAATAAAGTGCAATGGATCGTGTATGGGGTAATTCCGCAAGTGAAAGCACATTTTGTCTCCTATGTTCTTTATACATTTGAGGTGAACGTACGTGCAGCAGCTGTTTTAGGTTTAGTAGGAGCTGGTGGTATTGGGTTATATTATGACCGTACACTTGGATTTTTACAATATCAACAAACTGCATCTATTATTATTTATACCCTTGTTGTTGTATTGTTAATTGATTATGTAAGTACATTGTTGCGGGAGAAATTATAATGAGTAAAACGACGATAATTGTACCAAAATCGAAGAAACCGAGTGTGTATCGCTGGTTTGTTTTTATAGCACTTGCATTTGTTTATGTATGGGCTTTTTCAGGAGTGCCGCTAGAGGGAATAAAGGATACGGCAGGAGAAATTACGAAAGCAATTATGACAGGTGTATTGAATCCAGATTGGTCGTATGTATCTTTGCCAGATGGTGAAGATTTATTACATGGCTTAATTGATACGTTGGCAATTGCCATATTAGGTACATTTATTTCTGCCTTTTTATCTGTTCCATTCGCTTTTTGGGCGGCAACGAATATGAGCAGTGGGAAATTAACGTCAGGAACTGGGAAATTTGTACTTAGTTTTGTTCGCACATTTCCTGAATTAGTTATGGCTCTTTTATTTATAAAAGCTGTTGGACCAGGCTCCTTTGCCGGAGTTCTAGCTTTAGGATTACACTCTATCGGAATGTTAGGGAAATTATATTCAGAAGGAATTGAAAATATAGATAAAGGACCGACGGAAGCGTTAATAGCTACAGGTGCGAATCGCTTTCAAATACTTTGGTATGCAGTATTGCCACAAGTATTACCGGATTTTCTATCGTATACGTTATACAGGTTCGAAATTAATGTACGATCCGCTGCCATTTTAGGTGTTATTGGAGCAGGCGGGATTGGTACGCCTCTAATTTTTGCACTGAGTTCACGTAATTGGTCTCGTGTGGGTATTATTTTATTGGGTATTATTTTAATGGTAATTATCATTGATTTTATTTCAAGTTCGATACGGAAGAAAATTGTATAATTTATTTTAAGCACCTATGAAAGGTGCTTTTTTATATAATAAGAATAATAAATGTGAGCAATAGGGGGGATAATTTGGCTTTACAGCACGATTTTGTATTTGTTTCGAATGAAAAAAAAGGGTTGGATTTTATAGGTATGGATTGGATTGAAGTTTGTTTTCTATATAAAGAAGAGGCAACGATAGATGAGTGTGTTGTATTAAGTGATGAGCTAATCGTATATCTATTAGATTTTACCCGTTGGATTCCGACCTATTATCCAGCGAAAAGAGCAGAAGAATTTGGAATTCACTATTATGGTATTACGAAAATAGAACAGCAAGGGGCAGTGATAGCAGAACAGTTATTTTGTTCGCTAGTTAACATGTTTTCTCTAGCGCCAGAAACAATCGAATTGACAGGTCAGTTTCAATGGGAAAATGATAATAATACTGATGGAGAATATGAAAGATACGTATTTGATCGAGATAAAGTATGCCAAGATTTAAATTCTTTTATTCGTTTGCTTTGCAGAGTGAAAAATGGGGAAGGATATATTTTGCATTATGGAATTTGAAAATGATGAATAAATATACAGATAATTCCCTTTCTTTTTAAAATAAAAATAATGAAAAAGTATGTCATATTGAATACCCATACATTCCCGAAATCATTGATTTTTTTATGAAAAACCAAAAAAATATCAACATATTTGTCGATACATGTTGTATAATCTTGCGTGGGAAGCTATCATATAAATGTATAAAACGTTTACTAATATAAGCGAAGGGAAGAATAGCATGTCACATTCAATCGAACAACTTTCTATCAACACGATTCGCACATTATCCATCGATGCGATTGAAAAAGCAAACTCTGGTCACCCAGGAATGCCAATGGGTGCAGCACCAATGGCTTATACATTATGGACTCAATTTATGAAACACAATCCAAATAACCCAACGTGGTTTAACCGTGATCGTTTCGTATTATCTGCAGGTCATGGTTCAATGTTACTATACAGCCTACTTCACCTATCTGGTTATGATCTAACAATGGATGACTTAAAGAACTTCCGTCAATGGGGAAGCAAAACTCCAGGACATCCTGAGTACGGTCATACAGCAGGTGTAGACGCAACTACTGGTCCACTTGGACAAGGTATTGCAACTGCTGTAGGTATGGCAATGGCTGAAAGACATTTAGCGGCTAAATATAACCGTGATGCGTATAATGTAGTAGATCATCATACATACGCTATTTGTGGTGATGGAGATTTAATGGAAGGCGTTTCTGCTGAAGCATCTTCATTAGCTGCTCATTTACAATTAGGTCGCCTTGTTGTGCTTTATGATTCAAACGATATTTCATTAGATGGCGATTTAAATCGTTCATTCTCTGAAAGTGTAGAAGATCGTTACAAAGCATACGGATGGCAAGTAATCCGTGTTGAGGATGGAAACGATATTGAAGCTATCGCGAAAGCAATCGAAGAAGCGAAAGCTGACGAAAAACGCCCAACGCTAATTGAAGTAAGAACGACAATTGGTTTCGGTTCTCCAAACAAATCAGGAAAATCAGCTTCACATGGTTCTCCACTTGGTGTAGACGAAACAAAATTAACGAAAGAAGCATATGCTTGGACTGCTGAGCAAGACTTCCATGTAGCAGAAGAAGTATATGACAACTTCCGTAAAACAGTACAAGATGTTGGTGAAACTGCGCAAGCAGAGTGGAATACGATGCTAGGTGAATATGCACAAGCATACCCAGAATTAGCAAACGAACTGCAAACAGCAATGAATGGTCTTCTTCCAGAAGGTTGGGAGCAAAACTTACCAACTTATGAATTAGGATCAAAAGCAGCAACTCGTAATTCTTCAGGTGCTGTAATTAATGCAATTGCAGAGTCTGTACCATCATTCTTCGGTGGATCTGCTGACCTTGCTGGTTCTAACAAAACATACATGAATAACGAAAAAGACTTTACAAGAGATGATTACAGCGGTAAAAACATTTGGTACGGTGTACGTGAGTTTGCAATGGGTGCAGCAATGAACGGTATTGCACTACATGGCGGTTTAAAAACTTACGGTGGTACGTTCTTCGTATTCTCTGATTACTTACGTCCAGCAATTCGTCTTGCAGCATTAATGCAATTGCCAGTAACGTATGTATTCACACACGACAGTATCGCTGTTGGTGAAGACGGTCCAACACATGAACCAGTCGAGCAATTAGCAGCGCTTCGTGCAATGCCAAATGTATCTGTTATTCGTCCAGCTGATGGTAATGAATCTGTTGCAGCTTGGAGACTAGCTCTAGAATCTACAAACAAACCAACTGCTTTAGTATTAACTCGTCAAGACCTTCCAACATTAGAAGGTGCAAAAGACGATACGTATGAAAAAGTAGCAAAAGGTGCATATGTAGTTTCTGCAAGCAAGAAAGAAACGGCTGATGTAATCTTACTTGCAACTGGATCTGAAGTAAGTCTAGCTATTGAAGCACAAAAAGTTCTAGCAGTAGACGGTGTTGACGCAGCTGTTGTCAGCATGCCATCTATGGATCGCTTTGAAGCTCAAACTGCTGAGTACAAAGAATCTGTATTACCAAAAGCAGTAACAAAACGTTTCGCAATCGAAATGGGTGCTACATTCGGATGGCACCGTTACGTAGGTCTTGACGGAGATGTGTTAGGTATCGATACATTCGGTGCTTCTGCTCCTGGTGAGAAGATTATGGAAGAGTATGGATTTACTGTAGAGAACGTTGTTCGTAAAGTAAAAGAAATGCTTTAATGATTTTAGAAAAATCTCTCCGGCATGGAGAGATTTTTCTATGTAAATGAGTTTTTTCGACAGAAAAAGTTTTTTATCTCTCCGCAGTCAGACAATCATTGCAAAATTTCTTCTATATAATGAAGGGAAAAGGTTGTCCAGATTGGGAGGCAAAAGATGAAAACGTATGAATTGTATTTAATTCAAGAGGATATTGCGAAAGCTTACTTTGGTCGTGAATATTTGTTTTTTGATTTATTTGCTCGATTTTCAGAATCTGTTTCCCTTTCGGAGAAAAAAGTGTTATATAAACAAATGATGTATATAACGAGGCCATTACAAGTAATGAAAATTCATCATAAATTAGAACAAGCTTTGCGGGTTCTTGGTAAATATGATCGAACGCACCATACACATACACTTTATACAGGAGCGGAATACGGCGAAATAATGGTGAAACCACACTATATTCGCATGAATACCTCTGGAAATGTCTCTATGGAAACGACTTTCTTTGAGGTGTTAAGAAAGTGTGAATTAACATTTTTAGCTATGGATTATGAAAATACAAAGTACGGATGGCTGAATCCTCTAAAACAAGTACGAACATATGTGTAAAAAATGTCGAATTGTATCTTGTCTTATTGAAAAGGTTTTAGTACACTGTAAGGTAGACAACATGAAGGAGGAAAATATATGCCGATTTGGTTAGGTATTCTAGTGGGCGTAGTAGCACTAGTAGCAGGCGTGGCGTTAGGATTTTTCATTGCCCGCAAATACATGATGAACTACTTAGAAAAAAATCCACCAATTAATGAACAAATGTTAAAAATGATGATGATGCAAATGGGACAAAAACCTTCCCAAAAGAAAATCAATCAAATGATGAGCGCAATGAGCAAGCAACAAACAAAATAAGCGCTAAAGGGCACTCGATAAGAGTGCCCTTTCCTATTGGATTTTTAAAGTGTTTAAAACTTTTAAAAATTCTGTATTTTTGGTAAACTGAAAACATCGCTCATTTTAAGGGAGGAGGATAAAAATGAAGGTATTTATTAATTTAGCTTGGTTTTTTAAACAAGAAAAACGAGCGTACATAATCGGAATTATTATGTTATTTGGTGTCGCGCTTCTTGAACTTGTAGCCCCGAAAGTACTAGGTATTGTAGTAGATGAAATTAATAATGGAACATTAACATCTGAAAAGTTGTTGAAGTGGGTTATTTTGTTAGTAGTTGTAGGGATTACTATGTACATATTACGTTATTTATGGCGTATTATGATTTTTGGATCTTCGTTAAAACTAGCTCGTCAATTACGGAAGAATTTATACGAACATTTTACGAAGATGAGTCCATCTTTTTATCAATCACGTCGTACGGGTGATTTGATGGCGCATGCGACTAATGATATTCAGGCGATTCAACAAACTGCTGGATCGGGCGTTTTAACACTGGTTGACTCATTAGCAGTTGGGGGATGTGTACTCGTAGCGATGGGTTTTACAATTAGTTGGAAGTTAACATTGTTAAGCTTAATTCCAATGCCGATTGTAGCGATTTCGACAAACTATTATGGAACGTTATTACATAAAAGGTTTCATAAAGCGCAGCAATCGTTTTCGGAAATCAATGATAAAGTGCAAGAAAGTATGAGTGGGATGAAGGTAATTCGATCACTTGGACAAGAGAAAGAAGATTTACAAGCATTCCGAAAAAAGTCAGAAGATGTTGTACATAAAAATATGTTAGTCGCACGTATTGATTCGTTGTTTGATCCGACAATCTCACTTATCGTTGGATTTTCTTTTTTAATTGCAGTGTGTTACGGGTCAGTATTAGTTGTGAGGGGTGAATTAACTGTAGGTGATCTCGTTACATTTACAACGTATTTAGGTACCCTCGTTTGGCCAATGTTAGCCTTTGGATGGTTGTTCAACATTATGGAGCGTGGGCGTGCTTCGTATGACCGTGTAGAAAAAATTCTTTCGCAAAAATCAGATGTAGTAAATAGAGAAGATGCTGTACATAAAGTAGCAAGTGGTGATGTTACATTTGCGGTCGATTCATTTTCATATAAGAAAAATGAACTGTTACAGCTAATAGATGTTCACTTTGATTTGAAGAAGGGTGAAACACTAGGAGTTGTCGGACGTACAGGAGCAGGGAAAACGACTTTATTAAAATGTTTAATCCGGGAGTATGATCATTTTAATGGTGAATTAAAAGTTGGGGAACGGGATATTCGCGATGTAACACTTTACGGTGTCCGCTCTGCCATTTCATACGTGCCGCAAGATCATTTTTTATTTTCAGCGAGTATTGGGGAGAATATTGCCTTCGGAAAGGCGGATGCTACATATAATGAAATAATCCGCGCTGCAGAGATTGCTTGTATTCATAATGACATCCTCCAATTTTCAGAAGGGTATGAAACGGTAGTAGGAGAAAGAGGCGTTTCGTTATCTGGAGGCCAAAAACAGAGAATCTCTATTGCACGTGCTTTATTAACGAATGCGGAAATTTTAATTTTAGATGATTGTTTATCAGCGGTAGATGCAAAAACAGAAGAAACAATTTTAAATGCATTAAAGAGGGAAAGAGCAGGAAAAACAACGATTATTACTGCTCATCGTTTAAGTGCAATTCAACATGCCAATCTTATACTTGTTGTGGATGAAGGCAGAATTGTGCAACGAGGTACACATGAACAATTAATGAAAGAAAACGGTTGGTATAAAGAAATGTACGAGAGCCAGCAGTTAGAAGCATTAGTCGAGAAAGGAGGCGTATGATGACCGGGAAGAAGCGGAGTGATTTAAGTAGATTACTTTCTTATATGAAGCCATATAAAAGGTTGCTATCTTTAGCATTTATCTTTTTAGTTGGTGCAACTGTAACTGAAATGATGGGTCCTTTTTTAATTAAACAATTTCTTGATGAACATTTAGTACCACGTAACTTTGATCAATCAGCACTTGTTACTCTATTTGTAGTGTATCTTATTGCTCACTTATTAAAAGTATTATTTACTTATTTAGACTTATTGTATTTTCAAAATATCGCTTTTAAAATTGTTCAAGATATGCGTGTTGAAGTATATGATCATGTTCAAAAGTTATCATTAAGTTTCTTTGATCGGACGCCGATTGGTACGCTCGTATCGCGCATAACGAATGATACGGAAGCAATTAAAGATTTTTATGTCAGTGTATTATCCACATTTGTCAAAAATGTAGTCTTTTTAATAGGTATTTTAGTAGCAATGTTTTTATTAAATGTAAAACTAGCTCTATTTTCTCTCGTATTAATTCCGATAATGTTTGCAATTATGGTGCTATATCGCCGGAAGAGTGCAGCCTTTTATTTAGAAGTACGTAATCAATTAAGCGTGTTAAATGCAAAGTTGAATGAGTCCATTCAGGGAATGAATATTGTTCAAGTGTTCAGGCAAGAAAAGCGTATGAGAAAAGAGTTTGAAGAAGTAAATAATAAACATTATAGTGCAGGACGGCGGACGTTAAAATTAGACGCGTTACTTTTACGTCCAGCAACTGATTTAGTTCATATTGTGGCTATTGCGTTAGTACTTGGTTTATTTGGAATTGATGCTTTGAAGAGTCCTGTTGAAGTAGGTGTCTTATATGCGTTTGTTAATTATATACATCGTTTCTTCCAGCCTGTAAATGAGATGATGATGAAATTATCATTTTTCCAACAGGCACTTGTTTCATCATCACGTGTATTTCATTTAATGGATGAGAAAGATTTAGCTCCAGTTCAAAAAGGGGATGGAAATCCTCAAGTTGTTAATGGAGAAATTGAATTTAAAAATGTTACTTTTTCGTATGATGGAAAACGTGATGTTTTAAAAAATGTATCTTTTCACGTGAAACAAGGGCAAACGGTTGCTTTCGTTGGGCACACTGGTAGCGGAAAAAGTACCATTATGAATTTGTTAATGCGATTTTATAATATTAAGTCCGGAAATATTGTAATAGATGGTGTAGATTTAGAGAAATTTGAAGAACGAGAAATTAGAAAGAAAATAGGACTCGTATTGCAAGATGCATTTTTATTTGCGGGAAATGTAAAACAAAATATTCGTATGTACAATGAAGAAATTACGGATGAAGAAGTAAAAGAAGCGGCACAATTTGTGCAAGCGAATACGTTTATTGAAAAATTACCAGAGCAGTATGAAACAGAAGTAGTAGAAAGAGGAGCTGCATTTTCTAGTGGTCAACGCCAATTAATTGCTTTTGCTAGAACGATAGCAACGAATCCGAAAGTATTAGTATTAGATGAAGCAACAGCTAATATTGATACAGAAACAGAAGATGCGATCCAAACAGCATTACAGCAAATGCGAAAAGGGAGAACGACTATAGCAATTGCACACAGATTATCTACAATTCAAGATGCAGATCAAATTTTTGTTATGCATGATGGAGAAATAGTAGAAAGAGGAACACATCAAGAATTACTGAGTGGGCAAGGGTTGTATTACAATATGTATTTACTACAAAATAAAGGAATTTTACAAAAGGCCTTGTAATTACAAGGCCTTTTTACTTTGTTTATAAAATATGTTTGCTCTCAATGTCTATAGTATAAACGTCGTGACCCTTTATTAAAGTTGTACATATTGTATGTATACGAAATGAAAAAAATTGATAGGAGCTTTTATATGCAAGATAGATCTAGTTCAAATATTACGTTTATCGATGTGTCTCATTGGGAAGGTAACATTGATTGGAATGCAGTGAAGGGATCGGGTATTTCAGCGGCGTATGCAAAAGCGACAGAAGGTGTGAATAATCTTGATCCTACTTTGGTTCAAAATGTACAAGCAGCGCGAAATGCGAATGTATTAATCGGTGCATATCATTTTGCACATCCAGAACTAAATGATGCAATTTCAGAAGCGAAACATTTTGTGAACATATTACAAAGCAATCAGACAGACTTAATGCCAGTTTTAGATTTAGAATCACCAATAGATTCGAGTAATAGTAATTTAACTGGTACTGCTATATCTAATTGGGCAAGAAGTTTCATAAATTATGTGAAACAGGCTACTGGAAAAGATGTTATGTTATATACAGGGGTTTGGTATATTAATGAGTTTGGAATTAACGGGTTAAGTGATATTCCACTTTGGATTTCTAAATACTCTAGTACGCCGCCTGCTGATGCTGGTGGATGGACAGAGTGGACAGCATGGCAATACACAGATTCTGGTCAAATTTCAGGTGTAGTAGGAAATTGTGACGTATCAGCAGCGGTTTCATTAGAAGCCTTGCAAGGAAATGGAACAACTGGTGGTGGAAATGTTTCCCCGCCTAGTACTGCTACTGCAGTCTACGGCGTTGCTGTAATTAAAGGCGATAATGTAAATTTACGGAGTGGACCATCTTTACAATCTAGTGTAATCCGCCAGCTAAATAGAGGAGAATCGTATGAAGTTTTGAACGAACAAGGTAGCTGGCTTGCTTTAGGCGGAAACGAATGGATATACTATGATCCAAGTTACATTCAGTATAAACATTATGTGGCGACTATTACTGGTGATAATGTGAATCTGCGGGATGCTCCATCATTAACTGGAAATGTTATAAGACAGTTACATCATGGTGAGGCTTATAGAGTATGGTGTAAGCAAGATGGATGGCTTGGTTTAGGTGGAAATGGTTGGATATACTATGATCCAAGCTATATTCAGTATGGTGTACAATAAAATGCACGTAAAAGGTATCTCGCCTGAGATGCCTTTTATTCTACTATTTGAGGGCAACCTGAAACGATCAGTGGAGCATGGGAAAAATGGCTTATTAAAGTCTCGTTTCATTAAAAATATGTAATTTTTACAAAGTGTATATTGGAAGCATAGTATAATATAATGGATGTTTATAAAAATAAATAAAAATGGACTAAAGGAGTAAAAATATGGATTATGTGCTAATAGGTGTGATTTTATTATTATTAGCTGTAGCATTCGTGCTGTTCTATAAAAATAAACAGCTAGAATCAGAGAGTCAGCAAGTAGAGTTTGAGAAGAAACAAGCAATTGAAACGTATGAAAATGAAATTGCAGCTACGGTTACAGAGCATAAAGAACAACAAAATACATTGAAAAGTATGGAACAGAAGAAATATAATGATTTACAAATAAGTGCAGCTAGAGAACTTGAAAATATGCGTATGATGAAAAATCAATTAGCTGTGCAACATAGTAAAGAACGCAGTGAAGTGCAAGAAAAGCATAGTAACGAAATACATATGTTTCAAAAGTTAATTGCAAATTTGCGAGAGTATACGAAAAATGGAGCTGAAGTGAATACACATGAAACATTACATTATATGAAACGAGGCTTCGTAGAACAAGGCATAATACTAGATAATGAATTTCATATTATGCCGAATGTTTTTATTAGAAATCAGCATGGTGGAAATGATTTTCGAATTCATCATCTTGTTTTAAGTAAAACGGGCATATATCTACTTGAGACGAAAGAATGGACAGGGAAATTAATTCATGGCTTAACGAAAGAAAATGCTAGTATATATTCATTTATGATTGATGAAATTGGCAAGTATCAACAAGAAGTAGAGAAAGAAGAGACGTTTGAATGCATTACAGGTGAAGAGTCATTAACGATACAAGTGAAAAATGAAGGGAATCCAGTATATAGAGCGAAGAAACTATCTCATATTCTATACAATTGTTTGAAAGAAATACAAGTTGATATTGTAAAGGAAAACGTAAAACCGATTGTATATTTTTATAATGAAAATGGGAAAGAAGTGCTAGATCTGTCTGAAGAAAAAACACCGAGATTAAAAGGTAGAGAGCAAATTGTAACGTTCTTCAGAAATGAGATCTTAACAGGCAAAGTAATATATACAGATCAAGAGTTAGAAAAACTTCGAGAAATCATTAGCCGGATGAATTATATAATGAATTAAGAAGGGGTGGGCTTTTTGAGTGCTATATTGAGGGGTATTTTGTACATTTATGTTTGTTTGTATATACTAATGTATCTTGCGTTTATTTTTGTAATTGATGCGGTTCATATGTCAGTGAGTGTAAAAAGTATGTTTGTAGTAGTCATGCCATTTGTTTTATTAGTCGTGATTCAAAAGTTCGTCTTACGTACTTCTGTAAATCGTAATACAGAAAAGAAACAAATGCTAGGTGTAATGATAGTAGGTTGTATTCTATTGTTAGTGTGCACAGGACAATTAAGTATGAATACATACACTTCAAAGTTTAATCAAGATCTGTGGTTACATGCTGAAGAGAAACGGGTACATATGGTAGATGATCTATTACAAAAATATAAATTAATAGGGAAATCAAATGAAGAAATCACAAAATTATTAGGAGCACCTACTGGAACAAGCAATGGAAAAGACGGTGTTATCACTTCGTACTATCTTGGAACTGAACGTGGCTTTATTCCAATAGATAGTGAACAGCTTGTTTTACAATTTGATAGAGATGGTAGAGTTGTGGAATATAAGGTGCAAAGAGATTAAAGAAACTGAGAGAGAAGCTATATATTATAGCTTCTTTTTTATATTCCAATATAGTAAATGTAGGCAAATAGTAGTCATTCCTATCTATACGAATCGGAATGAGTCTGTTATATTGTAAATGGTTATGTAGTTTAATAGTTTACTAGATGTCCTATATTTTGGTTGAGGAGGGGGAAATTAACACGAATTTAATTATGGCGTGTTAAGTATTATGATGAAAAAAAGATTTTATAATGTTTTAGCTGCATTGATTGTATTTAGCGTGGTAACGATTCCGAATTATTCCTATGCTAATGAGTTGGAAAAAACTGTAGCGGTTTCACCTGATGAACAAGCTTTAAAAAGTATTGAAAACCATATGAAAGAGGAAGATGGTCGAGGAGAAGATAAAGGAGTAAAAAATGAAGTGCAAGGCGAATTTCTTGTACATATAGTGAAAGAAGTACCTTTATATGATTCTAGTAATTTTCAACAAGAGACAGGGGTTCACATTTCGAATCAAGTTGTAAAAGCTGAGAAGAGAAAAGGAAACGCTTACTATGTTCGGACTTCATCTGGAACTGGATGGATAGAAAATAGTGAGGGGAATGTAGAGGTTAAAGAAGTTCACCCTTTATTAAGTGAAAAGTTGGTTATTAATGAAGTAACCTTTACTTACTCTGAACCATTTACTTCATACAAAGAAGAAAATGTATTGGAGCCACAAAATATTCAAGCTATTGGACAGGCTGGAGAATGGTTCCAAGTAAAAATTGATGATGAGATAAAATGGATTTATTCACCTTCAGCAAAATTTGAAGGAACAAAGGCTTCGCTTATTCAAGAGGCAACACCAGCACGTACAAAACGTGCAGCAGTTATGTATGCTGCACCAATAGAAGAGAAAACAACGGATATTTATGGTGTAACTTTAAAAGAAATGATTGTACCGAAAGGAAATGAAAATATCCGTCCTGGTTATGCGATGAAGCCGAAGTATATTACGATTCATGAGACAGATAATTACAGTGTTGGGGCAAATGCTAAAAACCATGCAATATATTTATATAACCAAGCAACGGGAACGGAAGATCGTTCAGCGTCATGGCACTTTACGGTAGACGATAAAGAGATTTATCAACATCTTCCATTAAACGAAAATGCTTGGCATGCTGGAGATGGAGCAGAAGGAACTGGAAATCGAGAATCCATTGCGATTGAAATTGCTGTAAATGAAGATGGTGATTACAATAAAGCTGTTGAAAATGCCCGTAAATTAACAGCTTATTTAATGGGAGAATTACATATTCCTTTAGAAAATGTGAAGAAACATCAATTCTGGAGTGGAAAGAATTGTCCGGCTATTATGATTAAAAATAATGCGTGGGAACCATTCTTACAAGGAACAAAGGTTTATTATGATGCGAACCATAAAGATGATATAACAGGTGGATGGTACGAAGCAGACATTCGTGAATTAGATAAACGAGGCATTATGATTGGGGATGGGAAAGGTTCTTATTGGCCAGAGCGTCTTGTCACACGTGGCGAATTTGCGAATTTAATTTCAAGATCATTACAGTTACCTGAAGGATCATCGAATTTTAATGATTTAAATACAGCACATTCATCGCTAATAGATGGTATTAATCGTGCAGCAAGTGCCGGGATAATAAGTGGTAGAGGAAATGGGACATTTGCTCCAAATGATACGATTAAACGAGATGAAGCTGTTATCATGATTGACCGTGCACTGCAATATAAAAAAATTAAAGGTAACTTAGTTCCGTTACCATTCTCGGATCAAGATTTAGCATATGATAAACAAGCTGTACAACGTGTTTATGGATTAGGTATTGTAAAAGGAAATGAAAATAATGAATTTATGCCGAAAGGTTCTGCAACGCGTGGAGAATCGGCAGCATTTATTAATAGAATGTTAAAAGTAATAGAAAGTAAATAATGAAAAAGCATTCGCGATTGCGAGTGCTTTTTTATTTTTCAATATGTTACGGAAGGGAGGGGAGGATATTGAGTGGAATAAGGAATGAAAGCGGAGGTGATGCATATATATAGATGCGTTGGGTTGTTTTTATCGCGTATGAACGGCAGCCCGATTATGATCAGTGTGGAGTGGACTAAACCGCTACTGATTAAACTTTTACCTTATCATATTGTATAAATGAAAAGGAGGTAAGACGGTGAAAGCTATACCGACTGATGTCCTGAGTAAAGAATTGATGGAAAGAGAAGGCGTTATATCTATTACAGTAAAAGAATTTGAAAAGATAGAAGTAGCTGGAGTAGTAGTCGCTGGCCCTGCGGTTATTTTGATTAATCAAGATTAAGTACATAGTATCCATTTAGAAAAGCATCCGTTTAGGGTGCTTTTTATTTGTGTGAAAGAGAGTGTTTAGTAGATAATGGGGGTACTGGAGGGAGAGTATGTGGCAATTATTACAACGATGTTAGTAATGGGGATTTTATTGGGGTTTGTTGGAGCGGGTGGAGCAGGTTTTATTATCGCAATACTTACTTTAATATTTCATATTCCTATCCATGTTGCGCTTGCGACATCTTTAACAGCTATGGCTTTTACGACGTTATCTGGGGTTATAAGTCATTATCGTGAAGGAAATGTTGTATTTACTATAGGCGGGATTGTTGGTGGATGTGGAGCACTTGGTTCTTATATTGGTTCAAAGCTTGGTTCACTTATCCCCCCGCATTTTCTTCATTGGTTTACAGCTGGGATGTTATTTTTATCTGCAATTTTTATGTTTATTAAATTAATTAAGTTTCAAAATAGGGAAGAATTACTTTTAGCAGAAATTAAAGATTTTTCGAAAGAAAATATAATGAAATGTATATGTCTTGGATTAGTCACTGGAATGATGGCTGGTTCATTCGGGATTGGTTCTGCACCATTTATTCAACTTGGATTAATGGTTCTATTAGGTTTAACAATCCAGCAATCTGTAGGAACAACAATGCTTGTTATATTGCCGATTGCGATTGGAGGTGGGATAGGATATAGTTCAGAAGGGTATCTAGATTATATATTGTTATTGCAAGTATTAATTGGGACGATGTTAGGAGCGTATATCGGAGCGAAGTTTACAAATTATGCACCACGTATGCTTTTGAAGTTTTCAATGATTATGACACCAGTTGTAGCTGGATGTATGTTATTGATGGAATAAAAATAATATAGCAAACTAATATGTTTTACGAATGAATTATGTAAGTAATTCATATTTCCCATATAAAAGGATTTGCTTTAATATAATGAGTGTAAAGTTCGAGTATTCGAAGTACTACTTGAATTATATCCCTATCCCTTTTCTAAAAATGCGAACAAGTTTTGCCCTATTCTATTCAATAATTAATTGCATAGAAATATATTGTTCGATGACCATTATGGAACGTACATAATGGGGAAATCCCGATCCTTAAAGAGGATGCCCCTAATCTTCATGTGAAAATATGATCGGATAAGAAAGCTGACCAATTTATGGTTAGCTTTCTTTTTGTTCAAAAACTATTTCTTCTTTAATTTCTGTTTGCAATAATAAAGCCTTTCCGAAACGACGTTTACATTCCGCACGCACTTTTTCAATGGCTAGTAGCTGAGTAGTGGCGGGAACTGTTACGATAGCTTGGCGTGGTTTTCGATTTTCTTCACAAAAGACACATTCCACAACATATTTAGAAATCATATTTTCATCCTTCCGTTTTTAATTTCTAAGAAGGGATTGTCTATGAAGTTGATGTAAGTTTTCGTCATCGTTTTCCTATTTTCCTCTTTTTTCAAGGGGAAAATAAAGAAGAAGACGAATAGTAGTAGGGGAGGGATGTATATGGAAAGATGGATAGGTTGTGCAGCAGTATGTGTAAATGAAAGAAATGAAGTTTTAATGGTGTTGCAAGGAAAAGAGGGAGAAGAAAAAAGGTGGTCTGTTCCAAGTGGAGGGCTTGAAAAGGGAGAGACATTAGAAGAATGTTGTATTCGAGAAGTTTGGGAAGAAACAGGTTACAATGTGGAAGTTGTAAATAAAATATACGAAAAAGAAGGTATTACATACGGAGTTCCTGTATACGTTCATTATTATGTCGTTAAAAAAATAGGCGGTAGTATGAAGATTCAAGATCCTGATGAGTTAATACATGAAATTGCTTGGAAAAGGATAGATGAAGTGAAGGAATTAATGCTATCTTTCCCGGAGGATTATGAGATTTTAAATAAATATATAATAAAAAAAGCAAGTGTTTAAACACTTGCTTTTTAATGTATCCACGATAAGAAAAGTGGTACGATAACTAAACTAGCTCCTGCTGTTAAAAGCATAGATAAACTTGCAATCGTTCCTTCTACAGGGCCGATTTCGAACGCTTTTGATGTACCGGTTCCATTTGCGCTCGTGCCTAACATAATGCCTTTTGCGAGCGCTGTTTTAATACGGCATATACGTATGAGAGAAGGTCCAAGCAATGCTCCTGTTAACGCAGTTAAAACAACAAATACAGCCGTTAATTCTGACATACCACCGATCATTTCTGAAATGGCCATTGCAATTGGTGTCGTTACAATATGAGGCGCTAAACTATGTTCTAACGATGAATCAATTTGAAAATAATTTGCTAGTAGTGCTGAAGTAATGACTGATAAAAATGAGCCGACAATGACATTAAGTAAAATAGCTATTCCATGTTTCTTGAGTAAATCAAAGTACTTATAGATTGGCCATGCGAAAGCAACTGTTGCAGGCTTTAATAATTCTGTTAACCATTGACCACCTGTTTCATATGTTTCATAAGGTGTGTCTAGTCCGAGTAATAAAGCAATTAAAATAATAGGGCAGACGAGAAGAGGAGAAAGTAAGCTCCAATTCCAGCGTTGATACATTTTCTTCGATATCCAATATGTGAATAGTGTTAATAGTAAACAAAGAAAGCCGATCATTGTGTTGATCCTTTCCGCTTTAGTAGCAATTCTGTTAGGAGTCCTGTAGCGAGAGTGACACAAAGTGTACTAATCATAATAATTAAAATGAGATCGATTCCATATTGTGATAGTGTATCTTTGTAGCGTATGACAGCGACTGCAGAAGGAATGAAAAATAAAATAAGTTCTTTTAATAAAAAGTCTGCTCCGTCCTGTATCCACTCTTTTTTCACTAGGTTAAATTTTAATGAAATTAACAATAAAAAAATACCGATTATACTTCCTGGAACTGGGAGGTGTGCCTGTTTTGCAATCCATTCACCTGTCCAAGCGAAACAAAATAATAATAAAATCTGTCCGCTTAATTTCCACCATTTCATACAGTACCCACCTCTTTCTTTTTTTACATAAAAATTGTAAAAAAGAATTAACAATTTCTACTATACGTTCATTCGAAAAATTTGTCTAATATATAAATTATATGTTATTAATATATTAGATGTATTAATTGAAAGTGAAAAGGGTGTCCAAAATGGAATTACGGCATTTGCAATATTTTGTTGTAGTGGCAGAGGAGTTACACTTTGGACGAGCAGCTGCTCGTTTACAAATGACACAACCACCGCTTAGTCAACAAATTCAGCAATTAGAAAAAGAAATGGGAGTTATGTTATTTTCAAGAACGAAGAGAAAAGTTGAATTAACAGAAGCTGGAGAAATGTTTTTAAAAGAAGTAAAAAAAGCGTTCGAACAAATTGATAAAGCAGTAGAAGTTGCACAAAGTGCCCAAAGGGGAGAAGTGGGCTCACTTTCAATTGGTTTTGTAGGTGCGGCGATATATGATATTTTACCATCTATCGTAAGGGAGTATAGAAAGAAATTTCCGAGAGTGTCTGTTGCATTACATGAACTGTCAACACCGGATCAGGTGCATGCACTTCACGACAACCGTATTGATATTGGCTTTTTGCGTCCGCCAATTCCAACGCAATTACTAGAGTTAGAACCAATTCAAAAGCTTTCTTGTACGCTATGTTTACCGAAGGCACATCCACTTGCTGAAAAGGATGAAATACATATTGAAGATTTAAGAGACGAACCGTTCGTATTTATTACGAGACCGGTATGGCCAGCGTTATACGATACAATTTTATCACTTTGCCGCGACGTAGGGTTTAGTCCACACATTGTACAAGAAGCAACGGAATATCAAACAGTTATGGGACTTGTAGCAGCAGGAATCGGAATTACGGTCATACCTGTATCGGCAAATAAATTGTATAAAACAGAAGTCGTATATAAAGAGTTATGTGATTCTAATTTTGTTGCAGAAATGTCAGTAGCTTATAAAAAAATGAATAGCAATCCAGAGCTTTTAGAGTTTTTAAAAATTGCAAGAGAGAAGAAAAGAATAGAAGTTGAGGATGAGATTAATTAAGTTATTCAAAAGTACACCTCATTAAACACTAAAGCGGAAATGCAATAGTATTGCATTTCCGCTTTAGTGTTCTTTTTTTAGCTCTATACTAAAGAGATAAACATGTTCGCTTTCTTGTAATAGTTGGTCAATAGCGGTTTTTTCCTCAAGCATTGGAACTCTTACGGTTTCTTTATTCGTTTTTATTATAGCCGCTAAAGTCGTCTTTGGATTGTATGTTAAGTTTATAGCAGATTGAAGAGTAGTAGAGGTAGAGCTATTTCCGATGGGAGGTAGCTATATTCGCAATTACGTTTGTTTTTTACCATTTTGATAATAATCAATCGTAGCATGTATTTCATCTTTTTCATTTTTTAGGGTAACGTTATAAAACATGCTGTCTCCTTCTTGAAAAGGAGTCATTTGTAAAATAGAAGATTGCTCTTCTGTTAATTTGTATGGCTCAACAATGGCATCTGCATTGTTTTTAAGTGAGCTACAACTTGTGAGAAATAATAAAAATAAGATTGATAGTAATTTTATGTGCATGCAACCCTCTTCTTTTTGCAATTATATCCTCAATATGATTTTTTACCATTTTATTTTCTAGGACTAAAGACTTAGAAAAAGTTCAGATTGTAGTGCGATGTTTAAAATGTCATATTTTTATACACTAGTAGTATAGAATGAGTATGGTATGAAGTAAGGTAGGGGAAGAATATATGTCTTTATGTCAGTTAGTGAGAAAAAATATAAGAACATTTGCTGCCAAAAGGATGAAGCAATTCATGTGGGTTGCTATGAGTACTATGGTTTTATTTTTTATGATATCGCTCCAATTTAATGAAGGAGCTATTGGGAAATTAGAGACTACACTTTTATTTCAAATGAGCTTTTACATGCTGTTTATTGTATTCATTTTTATTTGTATTTTTACTACATATAAAATAACGTTTTCTCTTCTGCAAGTGAGGAAAGAGGAAATTAAATCTTATGTAGCAGAGAATAGGAAGAGAAATGACGTACTATGTTTATTATGTCAGGAGCAATTATTTATTTATGGGGCAGCGTTTGTTTTTGGATTAGTGAATGGGATGTTATTTTTGAAATTATTTACGATTATCTTTATGAAAATAGCAGGAATACAAGGGATAAATAGTGCGCCAATTACAATATATGCAATAGTAGTTGTTAGTATAATTATGATCGTTATCGTCCTGTTATCAATGATGCAATGTTTTCGATTTGTTCAAAGTTTACAAGATGAAAATTCATTTTAATTCAAGGAAAAGGCATGAGAAATCATGCCTTTTCCTATTTTACACATAAAAATAATCATGTTACAGTGTAAAGACCTGACACAGAATGGGAAGGAAAGGTTGTATAGTATGACAAATGAACAATCAATTGTAAAGGTTGAGCGGTTAACGAAGCGAATCGGTTCAAAGACACTTGTAGAAAATATTAGTTTCGAAGTTAAAAAGGGTGAAGTAGTTGGTTTGCTCGGACCAAATGGTGCCGGAAAAACGACTTTAATGAGAATGATGGTCGGCATGATTCGTATGACAGAGGGAGAAGTTTGGATTGACGGCCAATCTGTAAAACAGCAATTTGAAAGTACGGCTTCGAAAATTGGAGCAGTAATTGAGGCACCGGAATTTTATCCATTTTTGAGCGGCTATGAAAATTTAACATATTTCGGACGGATGAATGGCAATGTGACAGAAGAACGTATCGATGAAGTAGTGAAATTGTTAGGAATGGGACAAGTAATTGACCGTAAAGTAAAAGCATATTCACTCGGCATGAGACAACGTTTAGGAATTGCTCAAGCGCTTATTCACGATCCAGATGTATTGATATTAGATGAACCAACGAATGGATTAGACCCTAGTGGAATACATGAAATGAGAATGTACATAAAGAAAATTGCACATGAACAAGGAAAAGCGGTACTTGTATCTAGTCACTTACTTTCAGAAGTTGAATTAATGTGTGACAGAGTTATCATTATTCAGCACGGAGAATATGTGGCGACGCAAAATATTCAGCATAATCAAAGCGAAGAGATGGAGACAATCCGTATACGTGTAGATGATGCGAATAAAGCAGCAGAAATGTTAGACCAAGATGTTTTAATAAAAGGTAATGATCTACTTATTACTGTAAAAGATGAAGAAATCCCAAATGTTATTCGTACATTGCTTGAGAAAAATATTCAAGTGTATCGTGTATATGAAGAAAGAAAAACGTTAGAAGAGCAATTTTTAGAATTAACAGGGGGAAAAGATATTGTTTAATTTAGTGTATAACGAACTGTATAAAATATTTAAGCGAAAGCGAACGTTTATCCCCTTTGCAGTTATTGCAGTATTAATAATTGGATTAGGATGGGTTACGGTAAAGTATTTAGAACCGGAAACAAAAGGATGGAAAGCCGATTATACAGAACGAACTGTAGAAATTGAGAAAAAGCTAGGCATGAAAAAAGAAGCTATTTTAGCGGAACGATCTGGGGACGAGCTTGTAAAGGAATATCAGCTTAAGATGAAGCATTTAGATACAGATACAGCACCGGCAAGCAGTTCTCCGCTTTCTTTCATGAGAGATACAGGTTTTATCGTATTTCCAATATTGCTCCCATTTATCCTCGTGTATGCAAGTACAATTTTTGCGAATGAATATAGCTGGGGAACATATAAATTTTTAACGATACGACCAGCGAGTCGATTTAAAATTTTGACAGCTAAATTTTTAGCAATTGTGATATTTGCAGCGTTATTGTTTATATTTAATATGATTTTCTCCACTTTATGTGGATTTGTTATTTATAAATTCCAACAGCCTGCATGGAGCGAGCTTATTTTCCAAGATGGAAATATTATAAAACAAAATATTTTTGTGGAAGCTAGTAAGTATTATATTTTATCGTGGTTGCCGACCATTGTGTACGCAGCGTTTGCATTTATGATTTCTGTATTAACAAGATCTAGTGGAGGCGCGATTGGTATTTCACTATTTCTTGCTTTATCAGGAAATATTGCATTATTAGCAGCAACTAGATATGATTGGGCGAAATATTTATTGCCAGCAAACACAGATTTATACAGTATTTCAAAGAATGGAAGTTTTATTGATGGAGTAACATTCCCATTTGCTTCATGTATGTTATTACTATATTTATTTGTATTTTTAAGCATTTCCTATACAGTATTTTTAAAACGCGATTTAACTTAAAAAAAGGAGCCGTTAAGTATTTCTTAACGGCTCTTTTTTATGCAAATTGTTTAAGTGCTTTTTCAGCTAACAAAGCGAAGTATTCTGCACTTATAGGTAATGCTTGCTCATCTACTGTAAAAGCTGGATGATGCCATTCATGTGTACCACTCGTTCCCATAAAAACGAATGAACCAGGTATTTCTTGTTGATAAAAAGAAAAATCTTCCCCGGCCATCGACGGGGTAGGAGAGATGATATTTAAATTCATTTTTTCAGCAACTTGATAGGATAAGTTTGTTAAAGATGTATCGTTCTGAACAGCAGGAGGACCTGCATAAAAACGAAATTCTGTTTTTACACCTAATGCATCAGAAACCCCTTGAATAATACGTTTCATGAGAGCTGGAATCTTTTCACGTGTTTCAGTTTGGAATGTACGTACAGTTCCTTCCAGCGTTGCTTTTTCAGGAATTACGTTCCACGTATTTCCTGAATGTATGTTTGTGACACTGACGACGGTATTATGTGAAGAACTTATATTTCGGCTTACAATTGTTTGGAGTGCCATCACGATTTGAGAGGACGCGACAATAGGGTCTACCCCAGCATCTGGTACAGCTGCATGTGTACCAACTCCGTGAATTTCAATTTCAAATCGATCGACCCCGGCCATCAGTGGACCATCTTTAATACCGATTGTACCCACTGGTAAATCAGGTTTATTATGCATACCGAAAATAGCTTGCACGCCATGTAAATGCCCGGCTTCAATTACTTTGCAAGCACCATTGCTACTTTCTTCAGCTGGTTGGAATATAAAGCGTACAGTTCCGCTAAGAGAAGATTCTTTTTCTTTTAATAAATAAGCGGCACCTATAATAGCAGCTGTATGAAAATCATGCCCACAAGCATGCATTCTACCGGGAATTTTTGAAGCGTACGGTAAATTTGTTTCTTCTTGAATAGGAAGGGCATCAATATCAGCACGGATTGCTATAATTGGTCCGCTATTATTCCCTGAAATTTCAGCAATAACGCCTGTTTCTAAACTAGAATTTATAATCGTAATGTTTTTCTCTTCTAACCAATTTTTTATAGTCTTCGTCGTTTCAAATTCTTCGTATGATAATTCTGGATGCTCATGTAAATTTCGACGAATAGAAATTAGCATCTCAGTTAATTGCTCTACATTTGCTGCCACGTATAATGCCTTCTTTCTTAAATAAAGTATTTACATTAAGTATACAATAAGAAAAGAGAGGATTCTCAAATGAAAATCCTCTCTCGTTTTATGCTGCCAATTTTTTGTGTGTATGATGTTTACGATAACGTCCACGCATTGCATAGGCAATTTGCGGGATTGCAATACCGATTAAAATAAGGGATACACCGATCCATTGTGAAGATAGCACTGCTTCTTTTAAAACGAATACAGACATAATTGTTGTAACTGGTAGTTCTGCTGCACCAAGAATAGTCGCTAAGCCAGAACCGATCTTTGGAATACCGATTGTAAAGGCGATAGAAGGAATAACGATACTAAATGTTCCTAATCCTAAACCGTATTTCCAAAGTCCTTCAGAAATTGCACCGCTAAAAATAAATGTTGGCGGGAATACGATCATTACTAAAGTTAAAGCGCCAGTCATTAAGAGAACACCGCGCGGTAATGAAGGTACTTCAACAGCAACTTTTCCGCTCACGAAAATGTATGTTGCGAATGTAACAGCAGATAATAAACCTAGTATGATTCCAGTCATATCGAAATCACCTGCTGATTTCTCTAGTAAACCACTTGATAAAAATGTACCTGCAAGTAAGAAAATAACGGAAATAACCTTTTCTCTTGAAGGTAATGTTTTTGTTACGACTGCTTCAATAATAATTCCGACCCAAACGAATTGGAATAAAAGTATAATTGCAATAGATGCTGGTACAGTTTTTAATGAAGCATAATAAAAAATTCCAGTAAAACTTGCAGATGTACCTGCAACGAATAAAATTAACGCTTGTTTTAATGGAACACGATGTCTAGAAAATAGAAGAGTAATAGCAAGCAAAATAATCCAACCGAACAAATATTGGCTGCCAATTACCTCTCCAAGTGAAAATCCTTCTGCATATGCAAGTTTAACGAAAATAGCTAAAATCCCATAACTACACGCTCCTAATAAAACTAAAAGAGAATAACGAAGCATGAAAAATTCCTCCCATCTATATGAAATTGTTCCTAACGGACATATATAACTAGAGGGAAGTATACAAAATTAAAAATAAAGGGTCAAATAAAAGAAAAGTGTGACATTTTATAGAATAATAATAAAAGTATGATATTTATGCATAATCTTGAAATTAGTAATAATAAAAGTATTGTAAAATCAGATTCGTATTGTATAAAGACAGCATTTGAAAAAAATATTTTTTAGGGAGATAGAAGGGTAGTCCATTATAGTGTGCTAATCATTTGAGAAACTATGTTACCTTTGTTATGTTAATAACAATTAGAGAAGTTTCGTAGTCCAATTGAGATTGTTCTATATAATAGAAGGAAATGAAAACGTTTTATTAGAAACTGTTTGTAAGGGTAGTTTTTCTTATTATTACGTTGTTAAAGTGAGTTCACGAATTGTTCATAGTATTTTTATGTGTTTTTGCTACAATATGTAAGGAGAGGAGTGGAATCATGCAAGATATTAGTATTTTTTTAGCGTTTGGCGCTGGATTTTTATCATTTATTTCCCCATGTTGCTTACCGCTTTATCCGGCATTTTTATCGTACATAACAGGTATGTCGGTTTCTGAATTGAAAGAAGAAAATGCAATGCTTCGTAAAAGAAGTATGATACATACAGCGTTTTTCTTACTTGGATTTTCAATTATATTTATTGCAATTGGGTTTGGTACAAGTTTTATTGGAGGCATCTTTACAAATTATAAAGATTTAATTAGACAGTTAGGTGGTATATTTATCATCGTGTTCGGTCTTATTATTGTCGGTGTGTTTAAGCCAAAGTTTTTAATGCAAGACCGTAAATTTACGTTTAAAAATCGTCCGAGTGGCTATTTGGGATCCGTTCTAATTGGGTTGGCCTTTGCTGCAGGGTGGACGCCTTGTACTGGACCTATTTTAGTGTCTGTCATTGGATTAGCAGCAACAAATCCAGAATCAGCAATGATTTATATGATAGCATACATACTTGGGTTTGCTATCCCATTTTTCGTGCTATCATTCTTTATTACGAAAATGTCTTGGATTAAAAGAAATAGTATGAAATTCATGAAAATCGGGGGATACGTGATGATTGTCATGGGTATCTTCCTATATTTTAACTGGATGACGAAAATTATCGTATATTTCTCAAGTTTATTTGGTGGTTTTACCGGTTTTTAGTATTATTCTGTGAAAATGTTGGAAATACTAACGGAAAAGCATATAATGAAAGTATATTTTGCATATAGCCACAAAAAAGGATGAGAAAATATGAACATAGTTGTTTTATCCAGTATCGTTGCTGTTTGTATGGCTGTTGGTGCGATGTTTATTCGTTTAAAAGCAGCTAAGAAACCGGCAACATTGAAAAAAATTATACTTCCACCATTTTTTATGAGTACGGGAGCATTGATGTTTGTTTTTCCAGAATTTCGATTAACTCCAGCAGAAATGTTAGAAGCAATTGGCGTCGGTTTGTTTTTCTCTATTTTTCTTATTAAAACATCTAAATTTGAAATTAGAGGACAAGAGATTTATTTGAAGCGTTCAAAAGCATTTGTTTTTATATTAATTGGATTACTTGTCGTGCGGATTGTATTTAAAACATACTTAAGTCAATCTCTTGATTTAGGACAACTTAGTGGCATGTTCTTCTTACTTGCATTCGCGATGATTGTATCATGGAGAATTGCGATGTACCGTTCCTTTACGAAATTACAGAAGGAAATGGAAAAAGAAGATGGTTTTTATAATGAGAAAGATATGAAGTTAACTTGAAAACGTTATATGTATAAAATAAAAAGGACAGCGTCAAAGGCGCTGTCCTTTTTATTGAAAATAATGTGAAGTTACTTTGCGAGTAAAGATTGATAATGAGAATAATCAATCTCTTTTTCTTGTAGTTTTTTTACTAAAAATTTATGATCACGCTTCGGTGTAGCAATAATATACCCTTTAATAATTAAATCTTGTGTAATTTGAGAGGCTTTTTCTTGTAATGCCAGTTCTCCTATTTTGCCAGCAATTTTTGATTTAGCAACATCACGAAATAGTTCTGGAACAGGACTTACGAGCTCTTCTAACAATTGTTTTTGTTCTTCATCCCATAAATGTCTAGTTTTATTAATATAGTGCTCTTCCCAATCTAAAATGGACATACCGTCTTCTTTAGGTAATCGTTTTAGGAATTTTCTGAACATAAAGTATCCACCGATAGACATAAGTCCTAATAAAATAACAGTCCATAGCACTATGAACCAACTGAACCATCCTTCGAGCAAGCTTATCCCCCCCTTAATGATTGCGGTTTTCTTTTATTCATATTATAAACAGTGATATTCATAGAAAGCAAGAACGCTTGGTCATTTTGACCAAGCGTTATCATTTAAACAAAGTATAGTTGTTCAACACATAAATTATTATTATCATCTTCTACATATTCAATGATTAATGTGCCAACTTTACGATCTTTATCTTCAGTTGTGAAAATAGAGTAAGAAGTAAAACGTGCTGTTGATAGGCCGCTTATATGTGTAGGTAAAGAAATGTAGTCGTTATCGCGGAAGAATTCCATCAGTTCAATATCTTCAAATTCTTTTCGATCAACTTGCTTGTTTGTATAGCGGCGTTGAAGTTGTTTTAAAGACTCATTCCAAGAAATTGCTTTTGCATCGTATACCATTGTTCTATCTCCTTACTGTATGTAATCATTAAGAACATACGTTCTAAACTAGTATACTCTTTTTAGTAGAAAAGGGAAAGCAAAAAATAATGTAAGCTTGGATTTCCAAGCTTACATTATTGATGCGTCCGTCATAATCTCTATTTTTATTATAAGTTAGATAAGAATAAGAAACAAGATGATATATATTCTGTTGATAGTTTTCAAAATTCTGTATATTATAGATGTACTAAAGTGCAAAGGAATGAGAGGAATGGCATATGTAATTTCACTCCAAGGACCGATGGCAAGTGGGAAAACAACATTGGCTAAAAGGTTGGAGCGATGTGGACTTTCAATTATATATGAAAATCCATATCCAATTGTAGAAAAGAGAAAACAATTAAATTTGGATATGAATTCAAAAGAAGGGTTTATTATAAATCAAAAAATGTTCATGGAAGCAAAAATAAAGGAGTTTCAAAATGTGAAAGATTCAGTCGTGATTTTTGATCGCGGACCAGAAGATATTGAGTTTTATACACTTTTTTATCCAACGATTATAGATGAAGAGTGGGATATGGAAACTGAATTAAAAGATGAATTATATAAATTAAGAGAATGTCGTTCAGATGCGATTTTTTATTTAGATGTTACGAAAAAGAATGTATATGATAGAAAAGATAATGATAGGACAAGAAACCGAAGTACATTTGAAGAGCAATTTAAATTAGTAGAAACTGAAAAAGAATGGTATAAACAATTTCCTGTAACTTATGTGGACACGAATACATTAACGATGGATGAGTTAGAAGCATATTTTATGGGCTGGTTAAAGGAGAAAGGACTATGAAAAAAATATTATTATTCGTATACCCAACATTTGCGGAGTTTGAAATAACAGTAGCAACAGCATTGCTGAAAAAGAAATATGAAATCATTACTGTGGGCTTAACAAAAGAGTTGATTATAAGTGAAACAGGTTTGCAAGTACAACCGCATATAGAATTAAGTGAAGTGCGTGTAGATGAATATGAGGGGATTATCATTCCAGGGGGAGACGCAGTACATATGAAAGACGCAAATATTCTCTTTTCAGTCATTCGCCAATTTTCTGAAAAAGAAAAATTAGTAGCTGCGATTTGTGCTGGACCGTATGCGTTAGCAAGAGCAGGTTTATTTAAAGGGATTTCTTATACAGCGACTATAGATTATCAAAAGTTAGATTGTTTTCCAGTAGAAAATTTTGTGTATGAAGAAGTTGTGCGACACTCAAATATTATTACAGCACAGGGGCATGCATTTGTACCATTTGGAATAGCGATTGCCTCTTATTTTGGAGTAGCGAACGAACATAATATAAATTTTTACGGTGGTAAGGGCAATATGATGATGGAGAAACTTTTACATGAGAATGTGTAAAAGCTAGCATTTGCTAGCTTTTTTCTTTTTGACATCGATAAATGGCTAACGTTTTGGGGTCGCGCCATATACCGTTATGAAGTGACAATTCATTTTCTACTTCTTTTTTTAGCCATTCCTTCATTTCGGTGTGAAGATATGTATTATCAGGTATATTTAGCGATGGAAACATGCTAGAAATATAGTTTACAATCGGAGTAGCATGATGAATAACGAGAGCATTATGAATAACTGCTTCTTCAACAGTTGGAAAAACAGATTGTAATATCTCTTTACCATTTTCTAAACAAAATAGAGTGACTGAAGATGTTGTTTTCGGTAAATCAAATGCGTCTAACATGCGGTTACACATTTCAACTATACGAGGTAATGTAACGTCAGAATTTGTTGTAGCTAAAAGTGAGCCTCCGGGACGAATTACTTTATGGAATCCTTGAACTGTTTTTTCGACATCTTTCATGTGATATAACATATGTCTTGCGATGACCCAGTCATAGTAATTAGCTTCAAAAGGAAGTTTACCAGCATCACCTAGTCTCCATTCAATTATGCTATTCTTTATTGCAGCTTCAGAAAGCATCGTTTTCGATTGATCAAAACCGGTTAGTTGCCCTTTATGACCGTTAGTTTGTAAAAGAGAAAGAAAATTTCCATTAGCACACCCAACCTCTAATATTTTTTCTTCTCCTTGAAGTTGTAAATGTTCCATGACGAGTTCATCTAAATTCATTTGTTTTTCTTCGTAATGTTTATGCGTATCGATACGTGTCTGTAAATGGTTGCTTACGTAATATTGGCGTTTTACATCATTCATTTTTTCACATTCCACCATTGTACAAAATTGCTGAATCGCGTGTGTTAATACGTCGGTTTTCCTTAAACCTTCGTAATGGAGTGCAGCTTCAAACCTTTCAAGTAATTTTTCTTCAATTCGAAAATGAATATCTTTTCGCTTCTTCATTGAAATCTCGCCCCTTTGCATCTGTTAGTGAGACTATAGCACGCCTGAAAAATTCGTGTAAATAATTTGTGTACACAAATGGAGGGGATGAAAAAATTGTTCGAATGTGAGTTTAAACTATTGACGATTTAACCGTTTTCATATATTCTTAAATTAAGAAATATTCAAATAATTAAAAGAAATGAGAGAGTCACATGCTTCTTCAAGGAACACATCGAATTGGTCGTATGGCCATGTTGTTGGCACTTGCGGATGAGAATGAAAGCCCTGTATTATCTATTCCAAAAGGTTGGAAGTATTGTACGGGGAAAGTGGGTTCGATGAATTCGCAAAAAGTTGTAGCAGCAATGGAAACAGCGGCTAAGAGCACCCAAGTTATTGAAACAGATGTTTACAGAGAAACACATGCACTTTATCATGCAATTATGGAAGCTTTGTACGGAGTGACGAGAGGTCAAATTCAGTTAGCAGACGTTCTTCGTACAGTAGGACTTCGCTTTGCGATTGTGCGCGGTAGACCATACGACGGAAAAAAAGAAGGCGAATGGGTTGCTGTTGCATTATACGGAACGATTGGTGCACCTGTAAAAGGATCTGAGCATGAGGCGATTGGTTTAGGAATTAATCACATATGATTTGCCCATAGTCTATTAGTTAGAAGGGGGCCTTACTTTTTTAGGACAGAAGTCTGTCTTAAAAAGATAAGGTCCCCTTTTGCCTTTTTAAGGAGGAAAAAGAATGATTACGTTAACGGGACACACATTGACAATTGAAGAAATGAAGAGGTTGTTACTTGAAGGTGAAGGTGTAACAGCTTGCCCAACTAGTATGCAAAAAGTGGCAGAGTGCCGCGAAGTTGTCGAGAAAATTGTAGAGGACGGAAAAGTCGTTTACGGTATTACAACTGGATTTGGAAAGTTTAGTGATGTACTTATTCAAAAAGATGATGTAAAAGCACTTCAACACAACTTAATTCAGTCACATGCGTGCGGAATAGGTGATCCATTCCCTGAAGAAGTATCACGCGGTATGTTGATTTTACGAGCTAATACGATGTTAAAAGGAGTATCGGGTGTTAGACCACTTGTTGTAAACATGCTTCTTGAGTTTGTAAATCGTAAAATTCATCCAGTCGTTCCGCAACAAGGATCACTAGGAGCGAGCGGTGATTTAGCACCTTTATCTCATCTTGCTCTCGTTTTATTAGGTGAAGGTGAAGTGTTCTACAAAGGAAAACGAGTTCATGCGATGGTTGCTCTTACAGAAGAAGGACTTGAACCTATTGAACTTGAAGCAAAAGAAGGTCTTGCGTTAATCAATGGTACGCAGGCAATGACAGCGCAAGGGGTTCTTTCTTATATAGAAGCTGAAGCAAGTGCTTATCAATCAGAATTAATTGCATCGATGACAATGGAAGGATTACGCGGCATTATTGATGCATTCGATGAAAATGTTCATAAAGCGCGTGGTTATAAAGAGCAAGTCGAAGTGGCAAGCAGAATTCGTGATATTCTTCATGATAGTAAACTTGTGACAAAACAAGGAGAACTTCGTGTACAAGATGCATATTCACTTCGTTGTATCCCGCAAGTTCACGGTGCTTCTTGGCAAGTTTTAAATTATGTGAAAGAAAAATTAGAAATTGAAATGAATGCAGCAACAGATAATCCACTTATTTTTGATGGCGGTGAAAAAGTAATCTCTGGTGGTAATTTCCACGGACAACCAATTGCATTTGCAATGGACTTCTTAAAAGTAGGGATGGCGGAGCTTGCAAATATTTCAGAGCGCCGTATTGAACGCCTAGTAAATCCGCAATTAAATGACTTACCACCATTTTTAAGTCCAGAACCAGGACTTCAATCAGGTGCCATGATTATGCAATATGCAGCGGCTTCACTCGTTTCAGAAAATAAAACGTTAGCTCATCCAGCGAGTGTAGATTCAATTCCGTCTTCAGCTAACCAAGAAGATCACGTAAGTATGGGAACAATCGCTTCACGTCATGCGCATCAAATTATTCAAAATGCAAGACGTGTTCTTGCAATTGAGATGATCTGTGCGATGCAAGCAGCAGAATATCGCGGAATTGAAAACATGAGTACAGTTACAAAAACGTTCTATCATCAAGGTCGTCAGCAAGTGCCTTCTATTACAAATGACCGTATATTCTCAACGGATATTGAAAATATCGCGCATTGGTTAAAAACCAATTATTCAATAAAGGAAAGATTGGATGTAAATGCAGCACTATAAAACGAGAAAAGGGAGAGATTGAAATGGAAAAAGTACAACAAACAATTCGTGCGGCAAGAGGTACTGAGTTACAAACGAAAGGATGGGTTCAAGAAGCTGCACTTCGAATGTTAATGAACAATTTAGATCCTGAAGTAGCTGAAAAACCAGAAGAATTAGTTGTATATGGCGGAATTGGCCGTGCAGCTCGTAATTGGGAAAGCTACCATGCAATTGTTGATTCATTAAAAACGTTAGAAAACGATGAAACGTTACTTGTTCAATCAGGAAAACCGGTAGCAATTTTTAAATCACATGAAGATGCGCCTCGCGTTCTTTTAGCGAACTCAAACTTAGTACCGAAGTGGGCGAACTGGGATCACTTCCGTGAACTAGAGAAAAAAGGTCTTATGATGTACGGACAAATGACAGCGGGTAGCTGGATTTACATTGGGACACAAGGGATTTTACAAGGAACATATGAAACATTTGGTGAAGCGGCACGTCAACATTTCGATGGTTCATTAAAAGGTACTGTAACGATTACTGCTGGTTTAGGTGGCATGGGTGGCGCACAACCGCTTGCTGTAACGATGAACGGCGGTGTTGTAATTGCTATTGATGTTGATAAGCGTAGTATCGATCGTCGTATTGAAAAGAGATATTGTGATAAGTATACAGAATCATTAGAAGAAGCATTGGCTATTGCAAACGAGTATAAAGAGAAGAAAGAGCCTATTTCAATTGGATTATTAGGTAATGCAGCAGAAATTTTACCTGAGTTAGTAAACCGTAATATTATCCCTGACTTAGTTACGGATCAAACTTCTGCCCATGATCCATTAAACGGTTATATTCCAGTAGGTTACACAGTAGAAGAAGCAGCGAAGCTTCGTGAAGAAGATCCAGAACGTTACGTACAATTATCAAAAGAAAGTATGAAAAAACATGTAGAAGCAATGCTTGCAATGCAAGAAAAAGGCGCGATTACATTTGATTACGGAAATAACATTCGCCAAGTTGCTTTCGATGAAGGATTAAAAAATGCTTTCGATTTCCCGGGATTCGTTCCAGCATTTATCCGTCCATTATTCTGTGAAGGAAAAGGACCATTCCGTTGGGTAGCACTTTCTGGTGATCCAGAAGATATTTATAAAACAGACGAAGTTATTTTACGCGAGTTCGCGGATAATGAGCATTTATGTAATTGGATTCGTATGGCACGTCAGCAAGTTGAGTTCCAAGGTCTTCCATCGCGTATTTGTTGGCTTGGTTATGGTGAGCGTGCGAAATTTGGCCGCATTATTAATGAAATGGTGGCTAATGGTGAATTATCAGCACCGATCGTTATCGGCCGTGACCATTTAGATTGTGGATCAGTAGCATCTCCAAACCGTGAAACAGAATCTATGAAAGACGGTAGTGATGCAGTAGCAGACTGGCCAATTTTAAATGCATTAATTAACAGTGTAAACGGTGCAAGCTGGGTGTCTGTTCATCACGGTGGTGGCGTTGGTATGGGTTATTCACTTCACGCTGGAATGGTTATCGTTGCAGATGGAACAGAAGCAGCGGCAAAACGTATTGAACGCGTATTAACTTCTGACCCTGGTATGGGTGTTGTTCGTCACGTTGATGCAGGCTATGACTTAGCGGTTCAAACTGCGAAAGAAAAAGGCGTTAACATTCCAATGATGAAATAAGGAGGAAGAAACATGCTGGACACTTTACTAATAAATATCGGTCAATTACTAACAATGGATCAAGAAGATGGCTTGTTAAGACGGGAAGCGATGAATACGCTTCCTGTTATCGAAAACGGTGCGGTTGGAATTGAAAATGGTGTAATTACTTTCGTTGGAACAGCGGAAGAAGCTAAAGGATTACAAGCGAAAGAGGTTATTGATTGCGGTGGGAAAATGGTTTCTCCTGGTCTTGTTGATCCGCATACTCATCTTGTATTTGGTGGATCTCGTGAAAATGAAATCGCGCTAAAACTACAAGGAGTTCCGTACTTGGAAATTTTAGAACAAGGTGGAGGTATTCTTTCAACTGTAAATGCAACGAAACAAGCGTCGAAAGAAGAACTTGTTCAAAAAGCTAAATTCCATTTAGACCGTATGCTATCTTTCGGAGTTACAACTGTAGAAGCGAAGAGTGGTTACGGATTGGATGATGAGACAGAATGGAAGCAATTAGAGGCAACTGCACAATTACAAAAAGAGCATCCAATCGATTTAGTTTCAACATTTTTAGGTGCTCATGCAGTTCCGAAAGAGTACAAAGGAAAATCGAAAGAATTTTTACAATGGATGCTAGATCTATTGCCAGAAATGAAAGAGAAGCAATTAGCTGAGTTCGTTGATATTTTCTGTGAAACAGGTGTGTTCTCTGTAGAAGAATCAAAAGAATTTTTATTAAAAGCGAAAGAGCTTGGCTTTGATGTGAAAATTCATGCAGATGAAATCGACCCTCTTGGTGGTGCGGAAGCAGCGGCTGAAATTGGTGCAGCATCAGCGGACCATTTAGTTGGCGCTTCTGATAAAGGAATTGAAATGCTTGCGAATTCTAATACAGTAGCAACTTTATTACCAGGAACAACTTTCTATTTAAATAAAGAAAGCTTCGCACGCGGCCGAAAAATGATTGATGAAGGTGTTGCAGTTGCTTTAGCTACAGACTTTAACCCAGGTAGCTGTCCAACTGAAAACATTCAGCTTATTATGAGCATTGCGATGCTGAAACTGAAAATGACACCAGAAGAAGTTTGGAATGCGGTAACAGTGAACTCATCTTATGCCATTAATCGAGGCGATGTAGCTGGGAAAATTAGAGTTGGTCGTAAGGCGGATTTAGTTTTATGGGATGCTTATAATTACGCTTACGTACCGTATCATTACGGCGTAAGTCATGTAAATACAGTATGGAAGAATGGGAATATCGCATATACAAGAGGTGAACAATCGTGGAGCACGGCCACTATTTAAAGAAAAATGCAAAGTTTATCGATCGTGAAGTGACGAAGTGGAGCGAAATGATTAAAAATTGGGAGGAAGGTGTGGAAATATTCGGTGCTGCCTTAATTGGAGCGCCCCTTTCTAAACCATCTATTAGTCATTCAGGAGCATGTTTTGCACCAAAAACAATTCGTTCAATGTTGGATGCATATAGCACGTACGCAATTACAGAAGAACACGATATGAAAGAAAGTGTTCTTCATGATTGTGGTGATATTACGATGCATGTGACAGATATAAAAGAGAGTCATAACCGAATTGCGAAAACAGTTGGTCACTTGACGAAAGTAAATCCGAAAATGATACCAATCGTTCTTGGTGGTGACCACTCGATTAGTTTTCCGAGTATAACTGGTTTTGCAAATAGTAAAGGGAAGGTCGGTATTATTCAATTTGATGCCCATCATGATTTACGTAATTTAGATGATGGTGGTCCATCAAATGGTACACCGTTCCGTAGTTTACTAGAAGATGGTGTCATTACAGGAAAACAACTCGTTCAAATCGGGATTCGTAATTTTTCAAATGCACGTGCGTACCATGAATATGCAAAAGAGCAAGGCGTGACAGTGTACACAATGAAAGATGTACGAGAGCGAAAAATCAAAGATATTATCACGGAAAGTATTGAAGTATTAAGAGAGCAAGGCGTGACTTCTATTTACATTTCTCTTGATATGGATGTACTAGATCAAGCATTTGCACCAGGGTGTCCAGCAATTGGTCCTGGCGGTATGGATAGTACGACTTTACTTGATGCGATTGAATTTCTTGGTAAAGAATCGCTCGTTCAAGGGATGGATATAGTAGAAATTGATCCAACCCTTGATTTCAGAGATATGACGAGTCGAGTAGCTGCGCAAGTGATTATGAGTTTTCTTTTAGCGAGAGAGACAGTTTGTAAGCAGGTTAGTATATAGGCGTGAAATGAATAGGGAATGTTTAACGATTCCGTATAAAAAGCACATTACTACTTATAAGTAGTAATGTGTTTTTATGTGAAAAGAGAAGGTAAAGTTAGAATGTATACATGTGTGGAAAAGTTAATAAAATTGCGGGTTTTTAGTGATATTTTATAAATTTATTTTCTTAGTTCGAAAGGATTGACATGAAAAATAATTTTATGATAAAATAAAAATTTTGCTAAAAAAGTGATTGTGTGTTAAGATTGAGAAGGTTACCATATATGGAGGTGGATTATTTGTTTCAAATTGGCGATAACATTGTTTATCCAATGCACGGAGCAGGTATAATTAAAGCCGTAGAAGAGAAGGAAATCGCAGGAGAAAAACAACAGTATTATGTTATAAAAATGTCGGGTAGTAATATGGAAGTAATGATTCCGGCAGGGAGAATATTGAGCTCAAATATACGACCAGTCACGGATATAACGGCAATAGCACACATATTGGATATTTTTCAACATGGAGAATCTGATAGATTACTTACGTGGAAACAAAGGTATAAATTGAACACTGATAAAATAAAGACGGGTAAAATACAAGAAGGTGCTGAAGTTGTACGTGATTTATTACGTATGCAGAAAGAAAAAGCACTTAATGCAAGCGAAAAGAAAATGTTAGATAACGCACACGAATTTTTGATTAGTGAACTGGGATTAATTGAAGGTATCACAGAAAATCAAATAAAAAGCTTTTGTTAAGATTCATTACAAATAATGTATTAGATCCCAAAAAAGGTTTTGAATTTTTTGGGAACATAATTATAGAAAATTAATCATTTCAAAGACATTCAACTCTTTCAAACCACTTTTAGAGCATTAACCTCTTTTGTTATTACTACAATCAAATCCATTTTTATTTTTTAATTCTTTACGAATGTTCGAAGTTTAATTAAACACTTCGATAGAATAGTTACTTGATTTTTGCAATCCTGATTCACACTGGCACGGACGAGGAGCCGTAAGGATGAAAGAGAGGTAGGGCTTTCATTGTTTTAGGTTTATAAGTTATTATTTTTAGAAGAATACTGAACCACTCTCATTTCTATTGCTAAGGAATTTTTTATATTTGAAGAGATAATAATTGTTTATATTTTTTATATTAAAGAGATAAATGAATTGTTAGCCATATACGGTCAACTAAAAAGGAGTGTCATATAGTCGATAATTCGACTATATGACAGCTCCTTTTTTCATGGGGATTAGGAACGGATAAATAGAAAAAATACGTTCAACTATGTAGGAGTCTTTTATTCGTTCCTAAAATTTTGTTTGTATAATAAAAAACAAATAAATGATTGAAACCTCGTTACTGTAAGTTTGAATATAGTACAGTGGAAATCGTTTTTTTAGTAAATAGTTTGAAAAACAATTACCAATATATTCTATATTAATAAAACTAGAAGAAAAGAAAACATCCACTTAACAAGTATTTTCCTCATCCACTTACTGAACATAAAAATAGACAGTAGACTCTTGAATACCAGAACCCTTAAAGTAAAAAAACAGTTAGTTTTATTATACGAATATTTCTACATAAGAGCGTATAAATTGACGTTACTATCTAAAAGTAAGTATGATGCGATTATAGTAAGAATTTTTTAGGGGGAAGAAAAATGACCAGTGCAAATAATAAAGCGGCAAGTATTTATGAAGGAACAAATATAAACGATTGGGGATCTTTTGAAAATATTGAAGAAACGAAGTTATTTGACTCGATTCAAATTGGATCTTGGTCTCTTCGTAATCGCATAGCAATGGCACCGATGACGAGATGTTTCGCGAATCATGAAACGGGAGTCGTTGGTACTGATGTAGTCGAGTACTATAGAAAGCGTGCAGCTGATGAAGTTGGATTAATTATTACAGAGGGAATCGTCATTAGCCCAAGAGCAAAAGGGAATCCGGGAGTGCCAGGAATTTATACGCAAGAACAAATCGATTCGTGGAAGCCTGTTACAGAGGCAGTACATAAAGAAGGCGGAACGATTATTGCTCAAATATGGCATGTTGGCCGTATGAGTCATCACGAGATAATTGGTGGGCAAATGCCACAAGCACCGTCTGCTATCGCTGCAGAGGGAAATGTTCCGCGTTTTCGTAAACCGTTCGACACGCCAGAAGCAATGACGTTAGAAGAAATACAAGAGGTGATTGGTCAATACGCACAAGCTGCGAAAAACGCGATCGAAGCTGGATTTGATGGAGTAGAAATTCATGGGGCACACGGATATTTAATCGATCAATTTACTTATGAGTTCGCAAATAAGCGTACTGATAAATACGGTGGAGATTTAAAGCAAAGGCTAACGTTTATGAAAGAAGTAACGGCGGCTGTAATAGAAGCTGTTGGGGCTGATAAAACACTTCTTCGTTTCTCTGCTTTCAAAGGTGATAATCCAACTTATATGTGGGAAAACCCTGAGCTTGCAATTGAAATGTTTGTAAATATGTTCAACGAAGTTGGATTAACGATGATTCACCCTTCAACGATGAATTATACGGCAGTTATTGCTGACGGAAAGAATTTTCATCAATTAGTAAGAAAATATTGGGAGGGTACGATTGTAGGAGTAGGGAATTTAAATCCGAAAGAGGCAGAAGAAGCGTTGCAAGAAGGAACAATTGATGTAGTGGCATTCGGAAGACCTTTAATAGCTAATCCAGATTTTGTTCATCGAATTAAAAATGCTGAAAGTTTAGTTGAATATGATGCGAAAGAGCATCTTGCTACATTAATTTGAATAAAGATAAAAGGAGAACACATCAGGTGTTCTCCTTTTATTATGGATTTTCATAGGAGGAAGCGGGATGAGTGAAACGCTACTCGTTATTATTAGTATATTGCTCTTATTGATGTTACTATTAATCATTTTTTTTATTATTACATTTTTTATTAAAAAACGGACGCATCATTCTATATTAAAGTTACATCCGTACTTAGGAAGGATGCGTTATTTACTTGAAAAGATAGGGCCGGAATTTAGGCAATATTGGTTTGATCATGATACGGATGGAAAGCCCTTTTCACGTTATGATTTTCAAAGTGTAATGTTTCTAGCAAAATACCGTTCAGAAATACTCGGTTTTGGATCAAAACGAGATTTTGATGCATCTGGATATTATATCGCTAATACATTATTTCCGAAATTAACAGATGAATTAAGTGTGAATGTAACGCAAGAACGTGAAGGAAAAAAGTATGTGATTCATAAAGAAGGGTTATTTTCACGAAGAGAAAAATTGACAGCGGATACAACGAATCTTTGGTTATATGAAGAAGACGATGCAATTATCGTCGGTGAAAACCGCAAATATCCGTGGAAGCTACATGGTATGTTTGGCGCATCAGCAACTTCTTACGGTGCGATTGGCGAAAATTATATTTTGGCGAGCGGGTTTGGTGCGAAGATGGCTGGTGGATCGTGGATTAATACTGGCGAAGGTGGCGTTATTCCAGAACATTTACATACAGGTGCGAATATCGTTGCGCAAATTGGTCCAGGATTATTTGGATATCGTGACGAGGATGGTAATTTTTCAATGGAGAAATTTATGGAGAAAGCAAAAGAAAGCAATATTAAAGCATTCGAATTGAAATTTGGGCAAGGTGCGAAAATACGTGGTGGTCATCTAGAGGGACAAAAAGTAAATGAGAAAATTGCTTCTGTTCGGAATGTGCGAGAAGGAGAAACGATTAATTCACCGAATCGATTTCCATTTTTAAAGAATGCAGTAGATGTACTTTATTTTATTCAACGTTTGCAAGAAAGCAGCGGCAAACCGGTCGGTATGAAAATTGTAATTGGACAGCAGGAGCCGTTGGAATATTTATTCAAATCGATGAAAGAGTTAAACATTTATCCAGATTTCATTACAGTTGATGGTTCAGAAGGTGGATCAGGTGCAACGTATAAATCGATGGCAGATAGTATGGGGATGCCGCTTATTCCAGCGTTACTGACATGTATTGATACAGCGAATCATTACGGTGTTCGGGACAAATTCAAAGTTTTTGCCTCGGGGAAATTAATTACACCAGATAAAGTGGCAATTGCTTTAGCAATTGGTGCAGATGCTGTAAATTCAGCACGCGGATTTATGATGGCAAGTGGCTGTATAATGGCACTTCAATGTAATTCCGGACAATGTCCATCTGGAGTTGCAACGACGAATCCGCACTATCAAAAAGCGCTAGATCCATATGAGAAGAAATGGCGAGTAATGAATTATGTTGTTAGTATGAGATATAGTTTGTTCTCACTTGCGGCGGCAGCGGGAGTAAAGAGCCCGCGTCATTTAACGAGAGAGCATATTGTGTTTAAAGATGAGGTGGGGCGGATAGTTCCGCTTTCAGAATTGTTTCCTACTAGTAAATAGAAGATAAGCTATGTTTCATAGACTAAAAGTCATACATTCGTATGGCTTTTTTCTTTTAAAATTCAACTAATAAATGAATGAAAATAAGGTGTGAAAAAACGCAATTTTATTTTCTGAATATTTTTACTTTAATTTCTTTTAAAAACCAGGTAATCCACTGGGATAAAGGCGTTTATAAATGTTTTCACATGTAGTGAAAAGGGCTTGTTCACTTGAAAGAACAAAAAATGTTTGTTAAGGTAGGGAACCATAAGCGAAAACAAGAAAATAGAAAAAGTCATTTTTCGAAATTTTGAATGGCTTATGTAGCTAAGGGAGAGATTTGGTGAAGATTGAGATTATGGTTTCGCTTGCTATTTATATGGCAGGTATGTTGTATATCGGTTATTGGTCTTATAAGAAGACATCCGATTTATCAGATTATATGTTAGGCGGAAGGGGACTCGGTCCAGCAGTTACAGCTTTATCAGCTGGCGCTTCTGACATGAGTGGTTGGATGCTAATGGGATTACCTGGTGCGATGTATGCAACAGGATTATCAAGTGTATGGATTGCGATAGGTTTATTAATAGGTGCTTATGCAAATTATTTAATTCTTGCCCCGCGTTTGCGAACGTATACAGAAGTGGCAAATGATTCAATTACGATTCCAGATTTTTTAGAAAATCGGTTTAAAGATCGTACGAAAATACTTCGTTTTGTCTCCGCTATCGTCATTTTAGTATTTTTTACATTTTATGCGTCAGCTGGTTTAGTTTCAGGTGGACGTTTGTTTGAGAATTCTTTCAATCTTGATTATAAAATTGGTTTATTTGTAACTGTCGGTGTCGTTGTTGCTTATACATTATTCGGTGGCTTTTTAGCAGTAAGTTGGACCGACTTTGTGCAAGGTTGTATTATGTTTATTGCTCTTGTATTAGTGCCAATTGTAGCTTTTACAGATGTCGGTGGTGTAACAGAAACATTCAATACGATTAAGCAAGTTGATGCATCGCATTTAGATATGTTTAAAGGTACTACAATTCTTGGTATTATTTCATTTTTAGCATGGGGTCTCGGGTATTTTGGTCAACCGCATATTATTGTTCGCTTTATGGCAATTACCTCTGTTAAAGATTTAAAAACTTCTCGTAGAACCGGTATCGGTTGGATGACAATTTCAATTATAGGTGCAATGCTTACTGGTCTAATTGGTATTGCTTATTACGCTAAAAATAATGAGACATTACAAGACCCAGAAATGGTCTTTGTAACATTCTCACACATTTTATTTCATCCGTATATTACTGGGTTTTTATTGTCAGCTATTTTGGCTTCGATTATGAGTAGTATTTCCTCGCAATTACTTGTTATTTCAAGTGCTGTAACGGAAGATTTCTATAAAACATTTTTCCGCTGTAACGCAAGTGATAAAGAACTTGTATTTATCGGTAGACTGTCAGTATTAGTAGTAGCTATGATCGCAGTTGTTTTAGCGTATCATCCAAGTGATACAATTTTAACACTTGTCGGTTATGCTTGGGCAGGATTTGGTTCAGCATTCGGACCCGCCATTTTATTAAGTTTATATTGGAAGAGAACGAACAAATGGGGCGTTCTTGCTGGTATGATTGTAGGTGCAGTAGTTGTTATTACTTGGGTACAAATTCCAAGTTTAAAAGCGACTATGTATGAAATGGTACCTGGATTCTTCTGTAGTTTATTAGCTGTTATAGTTGTAAGTTTATTGACGAAAGAACCAGTGAAAGCAATTCATCGTGAATTTAATGAGATGGAAGCAGTGCTGGAAGAAGAAACGAAATAATTAGCGAATAGAGTAAACGATAACTGACGTTTACTCTATTTTCATTTAAAATGAAAATAAGGTATTATTGACAATAAAAAATAAGTAACTTATAATAAATCTTGAATTCAAGATAATTTGCATTTTAAGTAATGATTTCTTAATGATGTTAGATGGAAAAAATTTTTGGGTAATTATCTCGAATTCGAGATAATTTTAAAAAGATAGAGAATGATATGTAATTTCGCGTATTATATCTCGAATTCAAGATAAAAACATAACGATGGATTTTACTTTGCAGTATGGACAAAATGAATAATGAATTTTAATGTATAAAAGTTTTTAAAATGAAATAAAAAGGGGCGGAGAAAATGGAAAAGAAAACGATGGGAATTCATCACATTACAGCAATCGTAGGACACCCACAAGAAAATGTAGATTTTTATGCTAGTGTGTTAGGTTTACGTTTAGTGAAACAAACAGTGAATTTTGATGATCCAGGCACGTACCATCTTTATTTTGGTAATGAAGGAGGAAAGCCTGGAACAATTATTACGTTTTTCCCATGGGCAGGTGCTCGTCAAGGAATTATTGGTGACGGTCAAGTAGGCATTACGTCTTATGTCGTACCAAAGGGCGCAATGGAGTTTTGGGAAAATAGATTAGAAAAATTTGATATTTCGTATACAAAAATGACTCGATTTGGAGAGCTGTATTTAGAGTTTGATGATCCACATGGTTTGCATATAGAATTAGTAGAAAGAGAAGAAGGCGAATTAAATAATTGGACTTTTGGAGAAGTTACGCCAGAAGTAGCAATTAAAGGATTTGGCGGTGCTGTTCTTTTATCTGCACAACCTCAAAAAACAGCTGAATTGTTAGAGCATGTTATGGGTCTTAAGAAAATTGGAGAAGAAGGTGAATTCGTTCGATTCCGTTCTTCTGCCGATATTGGGAATATTATCGACTTGAGGCTATCGACAATCGGGCGTGGCCAAATGGGTGTTGGTACAGTCCACCATATTGCTTGGAGAGCGACTAACGATGATGATCAACTCGACTGGAAAGAGCATGTGACTCGTTTTGGATATCACGTAACTCCTGTACAAGATCGAAATTATTTTAACGCAATTTATTTTAGAGAACATGGGGAAATTTTATTTGAAATTGCAACAGACCCTCCTGGTTTCGCTCATGACGAATCGTTAGAGACGATGGGTGAGGAATTAAAGTTACCAGAGCAATATGACCCACATAGAAAACAAATTGAAAAAACACTTTTACCATTTGAAGTGAGAAATTTAGATTAAAGTGATTGAAAGGGGAAAAGGATTATGATGAAACATGTTTTTCAAAAAGGAAAAGATACGTCAAAACCAGTGTTGTTATTACTTCATGGTACAGGAGGTAATGAATTAGATTTATTACCACTTGCAGAAATAATTGATCCAGAAGCATCTGTATTAAGTGTTAGGGGAAATGTATTAGAACATGGCATGCCACGTTTCTTCCGCCGATTAGCAGAAGGTATTTTTGATGAAGAGGATTTGATTTTCCGTACAAAGGAATTAAATGACTTTTTAGATGAAGCGGCTAAAACATATGAATTTGATAGAAACAACATTGTAGCTATCGGTTATTCAAATGGAGCAAACATTGCTGCAAGCTTATTATTCCATTACGAAAATACATTAAAAGGTGCTGTGCTTCATCATCCAATGGTGCCTAGAAGAGGAATACAATTACCTAATTTAGCAGAGAAATTCGTATTTATCGCTGCTGGGACAAATGACCCAATTTGTTCACCTTCTGAGTCAGAGGAATTGAAGGTGCTATTTGAAAATGCAAATGCTACTGTAACAATGCATTGGGAAAATAGAGGGCATCAATTAACAATGGGCGAAGTAGAAAAAGCAAAAGAATGGTATGACAAAGCATTTTAAAAAAAGAAGCATCTGCTAACAACTAGCAGATGCTTCTTTTATTATTTACGACTGGATTGCAAGGTGAGATGAAGAAAGCGGTAATTGAATGTCAACGATCGTTCCTTTATTTAATTCGCTTGAAATGTGTAATTTACCATGATGTTCTTCAATTATTTTGTAACACATCATTAATCCTAGTCCTGTTCCCTTTTCTTTTAAACTATAAAATGGCTCGCCTAAACGAGAGATACGATCTTCTGGGATACCGCAACCTTCATCGATAATACGTATTAAGATGAAAGTATCCTCTAATGGCTTTGTTTGGATGAAAATATTTCCGCCATTTGGCATTGCTTCTATCGCATTTTTTAATATATTTATAAAAACTTGTTTTAATTGGTTACCGTCACATTGAATATCATGTGCGTAATCAAAATGATCCATAATGATGTGAACGCTATGCATAATAGCAGTTGGTAAAATAAATGTGACTACCTCTTCAATTAAAGCTTGTATGTTACAAGTTTTGATTGATAATACTTGTGGTTTAGACATCGCCATAAATTGACTTGTGATAGATTCCATTTGTGAAATCTCACTTAACATAACATCAATATACCATTTTTGCTCCTCATTTATCTCAGGGAGTAGCAATGTTAGAAAACCTTTTAGAGAAGTCAGTGGATTTCGAATTTCATGGGCAATTCCAGCTGTCAGTTGTCCGACTACGGCAAGCTTTTCTGATTTTCGTAATAACTTTTCCGTTTCTTTTAGCTCGGTAACGTCTCTTCCCATTACGATAAGACCTTTACGGGAGCCGTCAGGATGATAAAGTGGAACTTTCGATATACTTAAGATTAGATCGAAATCATCTCTATGAATAATAAATTCCTCACCATGAAGAATTTGTCTTTGTTGCCATGCTAGTTCGTCGACTTCTTCACAATGTAAAAAAGCCTCTCGGTACGCTTCGTTATATTGAATGAGTTCACTATCTTTTTTCCCACGGTAAGGTACATGATGGAAATTGAAACAAGAAAGTGCGTAGTCATTTGCCTCAAGCCAGCGCCCTTCATGATCCTTAAATATAACAAACGCAGGCATGGAGTTCACTAATGTACGTAACCTCTTCTCACTTTCTTTTAGCATATTCTCAATTCTTTCTGATTTTTCAAGAGGCTTCATAATAGTATATACGCCAGTTAGACGATTTTGGACAAAAATAGGAACTAGTTTTGTCACGACGTCTAATAAGAATCCACTTTTATGATAAATAGATAAGATATACTCTTGTTGATTATTTGCTTCAGTATTCTTTATATTTTGTAATACTTGCTCAGAAATATGAGCTTCTAAAATAGAGGTAATATTTTTCTGTTCTAATTCTAAAGAAGTGTAACCTAATATTCTTTCGGCAGAAGGATTTATATGTAGAATAACTCCCTCTAAATTTAATGAAATAATACTATCAGGATTGTGTTCGAACAGAGATGCGTACATTTCTGTTAATGAACGATCTTGTATATGGTTTCGCAAACGTCTAGAAATGTTCGGATGACGTTTTCTTTGAGTTGATGAATATTTTTTACGACTCATAATAGTTCCTCCGTACAAATAGCATCTAAAAAGATTTGTCTATTCATAACTATAATATAGATGTAATGTGTATTTCTATAAAAAATGGAAGTTATATAATAAATTTTGTTTTCTTTATTTTGTAAAAGTGCCTATAGGGTGGTAATAAGGGAAGCTTATATTGTTTTATAAATCATTTGTAAGTTACAGGAGAAGCTTTTCCTTATAATATTAGGGTAGAAGAGGGGGAGAGAAAATGAGAAATTATATTCAAGGTATCGATCATGTACAAGTAGCTGCGCCTGTAGGGTGTGAAGAAGAAGCACGAGAGTTTTATAGTAATAAAATTGGTATGGAGGAAATACCGAAGCCAGAGGAACTAAAGAAGCGTGGTGGATGTTGGTTTAAGTGTGGAAATCAAGAGATTCATATCGGAGTTGAGCAAAACTTCAATCCAGCTAAAAAAGCGCATCCGGCTTTTTATGTTTTAAAAATTGATGAATTTAAACAAGAGTTAATAAAGAAAGGTATTGAAGTAATAGATGATCATGCACGGCCAGATGTAATTAGATTTTATGTGTCAGATCCGTTCGGAAATCGAATTGAATTTATGGAAAATAAAAACTAGGTGGAAATCCACCTAGTTTTTTAACCTTTTCTAAACAACCCTAATACTTCAACAGTTTCGGTAATGTTAACGAATGCATGAGGGTCAATTTCAGAAATTGTTAATTTCATACTTGCCAATTCTTCACGAGAAACGACCGTCATAAGTACACGTTTTTTTTCGCTGGAATAAGCACCTTCGCCATCAAGTAATGTAATTCCACGTACAACAGTTGAAAGAAGTTGTTTTTTCATTTTTTCTGCTTCATTTGTTACAATCATAAGTGTAACCTTTCGATGTTTCGTATGAATAGCATCGATCACTTTACCAGTTACATAAATTGAAAGTAAGCTTGTAAGAGCAACATCCCAAGTGAAGAAGAATCCTGCAATTATTACAACGACTGCATTTAAAATAATAAGGAATCCACCAAGTTTAATGTCTCTTTTTCGAGACAATAGCATACCGATAATATCAAATCCACCAGTTGATCCATTACAGTTAAAAACAAGACCGATACCAGCTCCGGCAATGACACCACCAAAGATAGATGATAAAAGTGGGTCTGTTGCTACGACTTTTACTGGAACGTAGTATAATGCAACAGATAATACAATAACGGAGATAACAGTGTTAAAAATCACTTTTTTTCCAAGACCTATGTATCCTAAAATAAGGATAGGTAAGTTTAATACAAAGTTAATAATACCTGTGTTTACAGGAGTTACAATCCCTAAAATAATAGCAATTCCGCCAATTCCACTACTTAATATTTTGTGGGGGATAAGGAAAAGATTAAATGCAATCGCAATAATAATAGAACCGATAATAACACCAAGAAATCTGACCATCTCTTTCCCGTCCTTCACTAAAAAATTCATATTATTTCAAGATTATATATGATATTGAAAGTTTTGGGTAAAAACAGTTTATTTCGGAAAATTAGATTAATCAAAAGAATTCGAGTATTTTATTATTTGAAAGGGGATACAGAAATGAGGATAAAAACGTATCAACAAAAAAGCCCGTTGAAGCAAGAATGTGAGGATTCTTATTTTTGTAATGAAGAAAAAAAGATGTATGGTGTATGTGATGGTGCAACACCGCTCGTCCCGTTTCGTGATGAAAAGGGACATAATGGAGCATACATCGCTTCGCATTTATTTGCAAGTTATTTTGCTTTATTACGTGAAAATCATAGTTTGCAAGTTGCCGTTGCAAAAGCAAATGAAGCATTGCAAAGCAAAATGTTAGAGTATGAAGTAGATACGAGAAAGAAAGAGCATTTGTGGTGTACATGTATTGCGGCAGTTCAAATAGATGGTGAGAAAATTGAATACGCACAGTTAGGGGACTGTATGATTGTCGCAATATTTCAAAATGGAACGATGCAAGTATTAACGCAAGACACGGTTGAAGGAATTAGTAAACGAGCAAAAAAGAAGAGAGAAGAGGATCGTAAAAAAGGGTTATCTGTACTAGAAGAACATGTTTTTCAAGATGTGCGAGAACAGTTAAAATATAATCGTTATCTTGCAAATGTGCAGGGCGGGTATTCTGTTGCGAATGGAATGAAAGAAGCGATACATTATTTACAACATGGTGAACTACATATAGATGAAGTGAGCGGGATTTTTATTTGTTCAGACGGATTATTCCACCCAGATTGGCCACTCGAACAAACTGTTGCATATATAAGAAAGAATAGTATAAATGAATATGTAGCAATTATTGAAGAGCTAGAAGAGGAAAAGAAAATAAGACCAGATGATAAAACAATTATGATGATTGATTTTTAAGGGAGGACGTTCAAATGGAAATCAAATGTGTTAATTTAACATTTCAAGATGAATTAGTTCCTTTAGAGAAAGTTAATAAACTGATTATCCACCACACATCCGAAGATGGATGGGATGTGTATAAAACACATGAATTTCATCAAAAAGTAAGAGGATGGAGCGGGATTGGTTACAATTATTTTATTGAAGAAGATGGAACTGTAGTCGAAGGGCGAGGTTTACATATTGGAGCACATGCGAAAGATAATAATAGAGATACAATTGGAATATGTATGACGGGTAATTTTGATAAATATAATCCAACTACCGCACAAATGAATGCATTGTATTCTTTATGTAAAATGTTTATGAAGCAGTTTGTTATAAAGAAAGAAAATATACTCGGTCATAGGGAGCTAGAAGGAGTTACAAAAAGTTGTCCTGGCAATCGCTTTTCTATGGTAGAGTTAAGAAACGTACTATCTTAAATATAGAGGAGTAAGAAATGATGATGAATATAAAAATACCAAATGATAAAAAAGAAGAGCTAGTAGCACAAATTCAGCAATTTTTCGTTGAAGAAGATTTAGATGAAATTGGACGTTTTCAAGCAGAGCGATTAATAGAAGAAATGATAAAATTAGTAGGACCATTTGCATACAATCAAGCAATTGGAGATGCTAGAAAGCTTGTAACAGAGAAACTATCTAATATTGAAGAAGATTTGTATGTGTTAGAGAAGAGTGAAGGGAAGTAAAAAGAGCCATTTTAGCCGTATTCCGTCAATTATAAAATAAGTATTATGCCACGGCTTTTTCCAATGTTCTGTTTGGAAAAGGCCGTGAAGTTGTTTATGGGCATATAAAATAAAGTTTCTCTTTTTTTGTCAAAAAGAACCCTAAAACTAAAAACGTTATTCTTTCTTAACAAGCTAGATGAGAAAGAATAACGTTTTTTTTAGATTGAGATTAAAAATATATTATCTTAATTTTATCTTTTTTTAATAATTTATTTATGAGAAATTTATAGTTGCTATTTATAATTCCTATATATAACAGCTATGGATACTACGAAAAAGAACTTTGGAGGTGTAACCAATTAGCTGTAATCAAAATTTAAAACATGAATTGCTCACATAGAATCTTCTTTTGGAAGATAACTGGTGTAATTCTTTGTTAAATGAAGGAAGGGATTGGGAGTTATGAATAAAACAATTTTAAAAACATGTATCATATCAGCAGTTTTAGGTGGAAGTCTATTAAGTGAAAAAAATGGAGAGGTGAAAGCAGAGGAGGTTACACCACAAACGAATCATACTGGTGTATTCAAAGATGTTCCAAAGGGGCACTGGGCATATGAGGCGATTCATCAACTAACAGGTGAGAAAATTATTTTTGGCTATGATGATGGAAGATTTGGTTTTGGAGATAACGTAACACGCGAACAAGTTGCAGCATTAATGTATCGTTATTTTAATATGGCAGAAAACAAAAATTATGAGAACCCATATGGGGACGTAAGCGAAGATTCGACAAGCTATATAAAGGAAGTTTTATCTTTAACAGAAATGGGTGTTTTTACGGGTGACGAGCATGGAAACTTTAGACCGAAGGCATCCTTAACACGCGCAGAAATGGCACAAGTTCTTACAAATGCTTTTCATTTAAAGACAAAGAGTGATCATACTTTTAATGACGTTTCCACGAACTCATGGGCAAGAAATGCAATTAGTGCTGTTCAAACAAATAATATTGCAAAAGGAGTAGGAGGAGGGAAATTTGCTCCAAGTATGGATGTGACGCGTGAACAGTACGCGCAATTTTTATACAATGCAATACAAGAAACGAAACAAACCGAGCAAACGAAAGGGCAACTACTAGCTAGCATACTTGGTGAAACAAATTGGCAAGGGACAAAAGTCTATGACAAAGATCATAATGATGTAACGAAAGAAAATCAAAATTTCATCGGGCTTGCAAAATATGATGCTAAAACTGCAAGGTATGAATTCTTTAATGCAAATACAGGAGAGAGTCGTAATGATAGCGGTACCTTTTTTATAACGAATGATGGAAAGAAAAGAGTGTTAATTTCTGAAACGCAAAATTATCAAGCAGTTGTTGAATTAATGCAATTAGATAAGGAGAAATTTACATATAAAAGAATGGGGAAAGATGCAAAAGGGAACGATGTAGAAGTGTTTGTTGAACATGTTCCTTACCATGGAAAAGAACTTTCTTTCACGCGACCTGATAAAAATTTAGAAAGCTCGACGGGGAAAATAGCTACAGACGTTGATGGAGATGAAATTTTATCTAGTACACTATGGAACGGAACTGTGGTATTAGACGAACAGGGTAATGATGTAACAAAATACAACTCAAACTTAATCAGTCTAGCAAAATACGATAAAAAGACAAATAAATATGAGTTTTTCAATGTGAATACAGGAGAAAGTCGTGGAGACTACGGTTTCTTTGATGTTGTACATGGTAATAAAATAAGGGCACACGTTTCGTTAGGAAATAATAAATATGGTGCTGTCCTTGAACTTACAGAGTTAAATAAAGAGAAATTTACGTATACAAGACTAGGGAAAGATGCGAATGGAAAAGATATAAAAATCTTTGTTGAGCACGAACCGTATACAGGTGACCTAAAACCAAATTTCACAAAGTAAGATGTAAAATAGTTGTTTATAGACAAAAAGATGCCTTCAGGCATCTTTTTGTCGTTTTAAAATGATTTTATAGGCAAACAACCATACATCTTCGTTCTTATTTATTTATTTATTTTCTTTATGCTCTTTGTATGCATGTACTTTTTCTTTCACATTACCAACCGTATCTTTAGTAGTGCCTTTTACCTTATCCCATTTTCCTTCAGCTTGTAATTTTTTATTGTCAGTTACTTTCCCAACAACTTCTTTTACTTCGCCTTTTACTTTATCAATAGCACCCTCTACTTTTTCTTTTAACCCATGATCATATTTAGTCATACATTTCTCCTCCTTGTAGTTTGATTAGAATTCTCTTTTCATGTTGCAAGTTGAATGATGTATCTAGTAATAGCGTAACAAATCTAGTTTGAATATTCAAATGATTAATAGGATAGAAAAGGAATTGTCATAGAATGTATAAGATTGTAATGGAAGGAGAAAGAATGTAAATTACATGTCTTTTGCAGTCCATATGGATTTCGTATAAGCAATTTTCATATGGGCACGTTCCATATTATTTTGACTGCCGCTACCGAACCTTGCTTGTCCGACTATTAAATGACAGTTTTTCGCTAGGGCTTTTTCTATTCGTTTTTGAATTAAGGCAGTATGACAGCCTTTACGCTGAAATTCTGGCAAAGTAGCAGAAGCAGCTAATGAAGCAATCCCATTATTTATATACAGGACACCAATACCCGCAGGAGTGTTTTGAACTTCGGCTATGAAAAAATGCCATCCGGGTTTATTGTAGAGAATTTCGTTATTTTGGCCCACGCCATCTTTTGTAAAGGACGGCATATTAAATCCACGTACATATATGTCGGCAAACGTATCAAACTCATTTTCTTTCAGGGGGCGTACTGAAATATGAGAAGGAAGAAGGGGCGAATCTTCTCTCGGTATACTATATAAAGCGGTATGGAAGCTGGATTGGTAAAATTCTTTTTGAGATAAGTATTGAAATAGTTCAGTTGTGCCTTGAGCTGGTGTAATTTCAAAACGACAAGGGATTTGTAGTGATTGATAATAAGAGATAATTTCATCTATCTCATCTGTATTTGTAAAGGTGACGCCTTTTACTGTGTTAAAAGCAGGACCAGCAATTATTTTTGATGAAAAGGCAGTGGCACTCCCGAACTTTTTCATTTGTACTTGCATTGGATTTCCGTTTATTGCTTGTAGCGCCTTTAATCTAGAAGAAAGCATATGTATTTCTGCGCTTTCAATTTCTTGTGCTGTATTGAGCGTCATAATAGTACTCATAAAATTCCTCCGTTAATAAATATATTTCATAGTACATATACGATGTATGTTATGAGATTCCTGTTGAAATGTAAGAGAATAAGAGGTTTTTTGGAAGGGAAATGGAAGTGAACTGTCGAAGGGAGTGGAAACAGATTAAAGGTGGTGCTCTCATGAAACAGAAAGACGTGCAGACATGCTCTAATTGCGGTTCTCAAAACATAGGAGAAGGTGAGTTTGTCGGATATGCACAAATACGGAAAAAGGAGACGATGTTCACATCTTCACCAGTAGATGCTTATATTTGTACAGATTGCGGGAATGTCCTTTTATTAAAAGTACGACATTATGAAAAGTTTAAGCAGAAGCCGTTATGATTATTGAAAAGTGTTTTTATTATGGAAATTAATAGGAGTAATATTTTACATATATGTGAGTATGCCTTATATAAGGAGATGACAACATATACTGTCGCTATATGACATACAAAAATGTATAGAAGAAATTGTGAATCAATATGAGGAAGAAAAATTAGTCCCTATTGGAATATTTCATATCGAAAGCTCCTTTAAATGAATAAGGGAGTTTTTTATTTTTCATAATAATAATTTCCTTTAATTGTTATAATTGGTTATTAAGGGAGAGTGTTTTATTAATGCGATAATCACAGAAGAAAACTAGCTAAATCGTATACAAAACCGCTATATAACACAACCGCAACCGTAAGTTGACAAAGTGCAACCACAGGAAGATAGAGATAAGGGCAATGTTTACATACAATTTAGGTAAGAAAACAAAGGGGGACACACATATGGGATTTGGTGAAAAGCTTTTTAAATTAAGAAAGGAAAAGGGCCTTTCTCAAGAAGCGTTAGCTGAAAAATTAAACACAACAAGGCAAGCAGTTAGTAAATGGGAAAACGGTCAAGGATTTCCTGAAACTGAAAAGTTAATAATGATTGGAAATGTATTTGAAGTATCACTCGACTATTTATTAAAAGAAACTGCTGAGCAAAGTAATGAAAATGTGGAGGGCTATTATGTAAGTCAGGAAATGGCAGAAGGGTATATAGTGTATGGGCAAAAAATTTCTAAATATATTGCGTTAGGATTTAGTTTGCTCATTTTATCTACAATACCGTATTTATTATTTAAAGAAAATGCAACAATGTCGACATTCCTTGTCATTATTATTGCTGTCCTCGGAATTGGAGCAATGATGGTACCTGTAACGATAGAAGAGAGTCGATACAATGTATTGAAAAAAGAAGAACTACTATTTGATCAAAACTTTCTAAAAGAATTGACAAAAAGATATGAAGTAATTAAGAAGAAGTATGCTGCAGTAATGATCGTTGGATTTTGTTTTATAGCAGCAGGAGCGATACCATTTTTATTTGAGAAAAAGCATATCACTTCAGGAGAATTAGTGCAGTATTATCCGTACTGTGTTGTACTTATTGCGATTGGAGTCTATCTTTTTGTTCGTGTTGTAGGAGTGTGGGAGATGTATCGAATTTTAGTAGAGAATAAAGAATATAGCAATCGTATTATTTTTAAACTAAAAAAGAAAGTGAGAGATAAAGTGGATAATTTTTAATAGTAGAAAATCTATTTTATTAAAAGTTAAGATAGGAGTGAAATGATGTCAAACATTCTAGAAATTAAAAATTTAAGTAAATCATTTGGAAGCAACGTTGTTTTAAAAGATGTTACATTCAATGTGCCATCAGGGGCAATTATTGGATTCATTGGTGACAATGGGGCAGGTAAATCAACAACATTTAAAACAGTACTAGAATTAATTTCTAAAGATAGCGGTACAGTAAAAATATTTGGTGAAGAGAATATAAATAAAGATGCCAAGAATAAGGGGAAGATTGGAGTCGTATTTGATGCTATGAATCTACCGGCTCATCTTACAATAAAGCAATTAAACAAAGTTTTTAAAAAGATGTTTGAATCTTGGGATCAAGATCATTTTTATCGATTAGTTAATACTTTTTCTTTACCTACTAATGAAAAAGTAGGTAAATTCTCGCGTGGAATGTCAATGAAACTAACTATAGCTGTTGCATTGTCGCATAATGCAAAATTATTAATCCTAGATGAAGCGACAGGAGGTCTTGATCCTTCATCTAGGGAGGAGGTGTTAGAGGAATTAAAAAGTTTTGTGAATAAAAGTAATGGTGGTATATTACTTTCTTCACATATTATGAGTGATGTAGAAAAAATAGCTAGTCACCTTATTGTGATAAAAGATGGAGAAATTTTATTGAATGAAGAAAAGGATAAGGTTTTGGACAATTATGCCATTGTATATGTTGATGAGGAACAACTAACTTTAATCAACAAAGATATAGTTGTGGTGAAAAGGAATAATGGTTCTTATTTCAATGTACTTGTATCAGATGTGCATAAACTACCAAATGGGATTGCTCATAGAACCATTTCAATAGAAGAAATAAGTATTTTATTAACGAGGAGTGAAAAATAAATGAAAGGTTTATTATTGACAAACTATTATCTAGTGTATCGAACTTTCTTTACGTTCATGGGAATAGCGATATTAGGAGCGGGATTTGTTTTTTATTTTGGTAATGATTCAATGTACCGTTTAATTGCTACATTCATTATCTTATTTGCTGCGATTCCTGCACTTGAAGTTATTAAATATGAGAGTAAGTCGGGGTATGAAAAATATGTACTTACTTTACCGGTTACTAGAAATAATATTGTACAAAGTCACTATCTTTTCTATTTTTTAGTTGTAATTATTGGTACTTTATTATCGTATGGCATATTTTATGTACATGGTTTAGTTTCAGATACACCAATTGATGATGGTATATTTAAGAGTGTTTCTTTAGGGACGTTCATCATTCTTAATGCCGGAGCAATAGCTTATCCGCTTCTCTATGTTTTTGGAGCAGAAAAATCTGATGCTATTACAATTGGAGGTGCATGTGGGGGGCTTGTTACTTATTTTGGATTACAAAGTGTAATTGGATATCTAATAGAACAATTTCCAATATCAAATTTAAATTCATCTGTATACGTTTCAATTCTATATACAACATTTGGTGTTATCATATATATCTTTTCTTATTTCATTTCGATATTTATATATCGTAAGAAGGAATTTTAATATATTTTCTCTTAGTATTTTCTGAATTATTTCCAAAGGAATAATTCAGAAAATACAGAAAAGTGTCGTAATTATTTGTGGAAGTCTGTTATAATAAACAAAAAATGAAAACGCTTTAAAGGGGGATGTAACCAATATGATGATGAATGTACCGCTAACAATTAGTTCTATGATGGAAAGAGCAGAAAAACTGTTTTCAAAGAAAGAAATTGTTTCAAGGACACATGATACAGTTACGACGTTAACGTATAAGCAGTTAGGTGAAAGGACGAGAAGGCTTTCTAGTGCGTTAAAAAAATTAGGAATTAAAGAAGGCGAGCGTATAGGAACGTTAGCGTGGAATCATCATCGACATGTGGAAGCATATTTTGCTATTCCTGGTATTGCTTCTGTTTTGCACACAATTAATATTCGTTTATCTCCTCAACATATTTCATACATTATTCAGCACGCAGAAGATCGCATTCTACTTATAGATGAAGATCTCGTACCACTCGTTGAAAAAATTCAATCACAATTATCAACTGTACAAGCCTACATTATTATGACTGATAAAGATGAACTTCCAAATACTACGCTAGAACCTGTATATCATTATGAAAAGCTATTAGAAGAAGGCGATCCAACTTTCCAATTTGTAAAAGATATTGATGAAAATACACCTGCTGGTATGTGTTATACGTCAGCGACTACAGGAAACCCAAAAGGTGTTGTATATACGCATCGTAGTACTGTATTGCATTGTATGGCACTCGGTTTAGCGGATACAGCTGCTTTATCGGAAAGTGATGCGGCGATGGCAATTGTACCGATGTTCCATGTGAACGCTTGGGGGCTTCCTTTTGCAGCTACTTGGTTTGGAACTAAACAAGTTCTTCCAGGACCAATGTTTACTCCAAAAATTTTATTAGAGATGATTCAAGCTGAAAAAGTAACGATAGCAGCAGGTGTGCCGACAATTTGGCTCGGTGTATTACAAGAATTAGAAAATAATAGTTACGATTTATCTAGTATAACGAGAATATTATGCGGTGGTGCTGCTGCACCGAAAAGCGTTATTAAAGCATTTGAGCAAAAATATAATGTTCCTTTCGTACATGCATATGGTATGACTGAAACAAGCCCACTCGTAACACTTGCACGTTTAAAAAGTTATGAAACAGAATTATCATATGAAGAGCAATTAGAAATCCGCTCAAAACAAGGATATCTTGTCCCTGGTGTAGAGATGCAAGTAGTCGGTACAAACGGTGAAGTGAAGTGGGATGGTACTGAGATGGGAGAGTTATGTTTACGAGCACCTTGGATCGCTGAAAGCTATTATAACGATGACCGTACTGTCGAAGGATTTCGAGACGGTTGGTTATATACTGGTGATGTTGTTACAGTTGATGAGGAAGGCTGCGTGAAAATTGTTGATCGTACGAAAGATGTTATTAAAAGCGGGGGAGAATGGATTTCTTCAGTGGATCTTGAAAATGCTTTAATGGCACATGATGCTATATTTGAAGCGGCCGTTGTTGCAGTTCCACACCCGCAGTGGCAAGAGCGTCCTGTTGCCTGCGTTGTACAAAAGGCAAATAGCACTGTTACAAAAGAAGAACTATATGAATTTTTAAAACCACAGTTTGCGAAGTGGTGGTTACCAGACGATATTGTATTTATGCAGGAAATTCCGAAAACATCTGTTGGGAAGTTTTTAAAACAGGCGCTTCGGAAAGAACTTGAGCATTTGCATAAAGGGAAATAATTGAATTTATATTTGTAAACCTATTATGAAAATGAGTTGACAAATACTAAATAGAAAGATAATATAACTCCTATAATATGTTATCTAAAAAACATTTTAAGTTTACAAATAGGAGAAGCAAATATGAATACAAAAAACTTAGTTTTCGTCGCTTTATTTAGTTCTATTATGGGAGTGTTAGGGTTAATACCTCCAATTGCTCTTGCTATTACACCAGTTCCGATTACATTACAATCACTTGGTGTTATGCTTGCTGGTGGGTTGTTAGGATCACGTCTTGGTGCGTTAAGTCAGCTTATTTTCTTACTTATTGTTGGAGTTGGGGCACCATTACTTGCTGGTGGACGAGGTGGTCCAGGTGTATTTGTTGGGCCAAGCGCAGGATATTTACTTGGTTATATTGTAGGAGCATTTGTTATTGGTTATTTAATTGAGCGCTTACGTGAAGTTTCTATTATAAAAGTATTATGCATTAATATAATTGGTGGTATTTTCGTAGTTTATGTATTTGGTATCATTGTACAAGCATTCGTAATGGATATTTCTATATGGCAGACGATGAAAGTGAGTGTCGTATTTTTACCAGGTGATTGCATAAAAGCGATTATAGCAGCAATTCTTGTAACGAAATTACATCGTTCATTGAAACATATTATTACGCCTGCTCTAAAGAGTGGGAAATATACAAATGCGGGATAAGAAAGAGAAGAAACACGTTCATTGCGTGTTTCTTTTTATTATTTTGTAAAGAAAGGACAACTAATATGGGAATTACAAAAGAATATAAAAAGTATGCCTCTTTATTATCAAATAAAATAGCAATAAAGGAAAATGATCGAGTATTAACATATAAAGAGTGGTTTGAGTCAGTATGTAAAGTAGCAAACTGGTTGAATGAAAAAGAATCGCAGAATAAAACGATAGCAATTGTATTAGAAAATAGTATGGAGTTTTTACAACTATTTGCTGGTGCTGCGATGGCTGAATGGGTTTGTGTGCCGTTAGATATAAAGTGGAAAGAGGATGAGCTCAAAGAAAGAATTACAATTAGTAATCCGGATGTGATTGTGACAGAGCGATATAAGGTAAATGATCTACCGGATGAAGAAGGAAGAGTAATTGAAATTGATGAGTGGAAAAGAATGATAGAGAACTATCTTCCTACATATAATCCTGTAGAAAGTGTACAAAATGCTCCGTTTTATATGGGATTTACATCAGGATCGACTGGAAAAGCGAAAGCATTTTTACGTGCACAACAATCGTGGGTTCATAGTTTTGATTGTAATATACATGACTTTCATATGAAAAAAGAAGATTCTATTTTAATAGCTGGGACGCTTGTTCATTCTCTTTTTTTATACGGTGCAATAAGTGCATTATATGTAGGGCAAACGGTGCATATTATGAGAAAGTTTATTCCAGATCAAGTGCTGGATAAGTTAGAAACAGAAAATATTTCGGTCATGTATACAGTTCCGACAATGCTAGAATCTTTATATAAAGAAAATAGAGTGATAGAAAATAAAATGAAAATTATTTCGTCAGGAGCGAAATGGGAAGCTGAAGCGAAAGAAAAAATAAAGAGTGTATTTCCTTATGCGCAAAAATATGAATTTTACGGTGCATCGGAACTAAGTTTTGTAACAGCACTAGTCGATGAAGAGAGTGATAGAAGGCCAAATTCAGTAGGGAAACCTTGTCACAATGTGCAAGTTCGAATATGTAATGAAGCAGGAGAAGAAGTACAGAAAGGCGAGATAGGAACTGTTTATGTGAAAAGTGATCAGTTTTTTATGGGATACATATTGGATCAGGTTTTAGTTCCAGAGTTGACTGCAGATGGCTGGATGACAGTGCGAGATGTAGGTTATGAAGATGAAGAAGGCTTTATTTATATTGTCGGTAGAGAGAAGAATATGATTTTATTTGGAGGAATTAATATTTTCCCAGAAGAAATAGAAAGTGTATTACATGAACATCCAGCTGTTGATGAAATAGTTGTAGTTGGTGTGAAAGATAGTTATTGGGGTGAAAAACCTGTTGCTATCGTAAAAGGAAGTGCTACGAAGCAACAATTAAAAAGTTTTTGCTTACACCGGTTATCCTCGTTTAAAATACCGAAAGAATGGCATTTTGTAGATGAAATACCGTATACAAATAGCGGAAAAATCGCTCGTATTGCAGCAAAAAAGATGATTAAAAACCGGGAGAAGATATATGAATAGAGCGGTTATTGTAGAAGCGAAAAGGACACCTATTGGTAAGAAAAATGGGATGTTGAAAGATTATGAAGTTCAGCAATTAGCAGCGCCGCTTCTTACGTTTTTAAGTAAAGGAATTGAGAGAGAAATAGACGATGTTATATTAGGGAATGTCGTTGGGCCGGGAGGGAATGTTGCAAGATTATCTGCTCTAGAGGCAGGACTTGGCTATCATATTCCTGGTGTAACGATTGATCGGCAATGTGGTGCCGGATTGGAAGCGATTCGCACCGCATGTCATTTCGTTCAAGGCGGGGCAGGTAATTGTTATATTGCAGGAGGAGTAGAGAGTACAAGTGCATCACCTTTTCAAAATAGAGCGCGATTTTCACCGGAAACAATCGGTGATCCTGAGATGGGAGTAGCGGCTGAATATGTTGCAGAGCGCTATAATATAACACGAGAAATGCAAGACGAATACGCATGTCTTAGTTATAAACGGACACTGCAAGCATTAGAAAATGGATATTTAAAAGATGAAATACTTTCTTTTAATGGATCTTTAGATGAGGCTATAAAACGAGAAATGAAGTATGAAAGAATGATTAAAAGAACAAAGCCCGCATTTCTGCAAAATGGTACAGTAACGGCAGGTAATTCGTGCGGTGTAAATGATGGGGCATGTGCCGTTCTTGTAATGGAAGAGGGGCAAGCCCGAAAATTAGGATACAAGCCTGTTCTTCGTTTTGTTCGTAGTGCTGTAGTTGGAGTGGATCCAAATCTTCCAGGAACTGGTCCGATATTTGCGGTGAACAAATTATTAAACGAAATGAATGTAAAAGTAGAGGACATCGATTATTTTGAAATAAATGAAGCGTTCGCTTCAAAAGTTGTCGCTTGTGCAAAGGAATTACAAATTCCGTATGAAAAATTAAATGTAAATGGTGGGGCAATTGCGCTCGGTCATCCGTACGGTGCGTCTGGAGCTATGCTTGTGACACATTTGTTTTATCAAGCGAAAAGAGAGCATATGAAATATGGAATTGCGACGTTAGGAATTGGTGGTGGAATAGGGCTTGCGCTATTATTTGAGAAAGTAGAAGACTAGAAAGGAACTAGTTTTCTACTTTGTGAGGAACATAAGCATTGCTACCAGGTTTTACTTTTATTTCATTCCAAGCAGCGATAGCATCAGCTTTTGATCTTCTTTTATTATTTGGATCTTCGAAAAAATTGCGAGTAAAAAGATTGTATTCAAACTGCGCGCTGATAGTTGTTTTGTATGTAGGATCTTTTTTTCGTTCGTTTTCTTCATACCAAAACGTTAGCGCCTCTTCATATGTTTTTCCGACATTCTCTTTAAAAAACTTTTGAAGAGCTACTGTAAAGCGAAAGTTTGCTCCGATTTTTTCTTTGAAAAAAGCACGAACATCTTCGCTGCAGCGGTGATTGTTAGTAATAATCGTTTGAAGAGAAAGGTCTTTATAAGAGAGGGAAGCTTTACTCACCATTTGACCAGAGCTGTTTTTTAATATTTTATCAGTAGTTAAATAATGTGAGATACGCTCAGTTATTTCAATCTTAGAGCCACTAGCTGGCAAACCATGCTCACGACAAAATGTTTGCAGTTCTGCTTTTAACCAATAATAGTTTTGGAAATCTTCAAGTGATATAGATTTTGTTAAAGGTGGACGCATAGATGTAACAACTTCTTTCTTCCATAATTTTCTTTAATTATAAAACATACGTTCTTTTTGTGGAAGGGTTAATTTGTAAATATAATGGGAAGAGGGGATTACATATGGAAAATGTAATGCAAGTTCGTGTTACGGGAATTTTAATTGAAGATGAAAAAGTATTGCTAGTAAAGCAAAAAGTTGCTAATCGCAATTGGTCTTTACCTGGGGGAAGGGTAGAGAATGGTGAAACGTTAGAAGAAGCGATGATTCGAGAAATGAGAGAAGAAACAGGGTTAGAAGTTAAAATTAAGAAGCTACTCTATGTTTGTGATAAACCGGATGCTAGCCCATCTTTATTGCATATTACGCTTTTGCTTAAAAGGATTGAAGGTGAAATTAGGCTACCTTCTAACGAGTTTGATCATAATCCGATTCATGATGTGCAAATGGTACCGATTAAAGATTTAAGTCATTATGGTTTTTCGGAAACTTTTATAAAACTGGTAAATGAAGGGTTTGCAAATGCAGGGAGTTATCAAGGATTGAAACGAAATATTGGCCTGTAAATATAGTTGAAGGATAGCTGTTAGCTATCCTTCATAAACATGTTTTACCCTTCTGACTGTAAAGAAGAAACAAGTTGATTTAAAAATTCGTCCCCGGTCATAACCGCTTTTCCGCCGCCGCGGGCACTCTTTTTATTTCCGCCACCTTTTCCTTCAATTGTAGGAAGAGCATCTTTTAAAATTGCGTTCATATCAAGTGTGACTGTTTTTCCGCAAGCGAGGATGCATTGTAATTTGTCCTCATTTTCGATAACGAAATATGTCATGGCATGCTCTTGTTGTTCTGTAATAATAGCAGACAGTTTTGCAATTTCTTGCATAGGGCGGTTTGTAAATACTTTAGAAATAAGTATTCCACCGTGTATTTCTGCAGGCTGTTGCAGTAGTTCATTTGCCTCTGCAAATAATAATTTTTCATTCATTGTTTGTATTGCTTTTTCATTTTCTTTTTGAGAAGTAAGAAGTTGTGCTACTTTTGCTGGAATATCACTCTCGCTACTGTTTAATTGTTTAGAAACATCTTTCATAATTTGTTGTTGTTGGCCCATTAAATTTAGTGTGCGCCAACCAGCGATAAACGTTAATCGTATGCCACCTTTATTGCGCTCCCATCCTAGTACTTGAATAGGCCCTACTTCACCTGTATGTTTCGGATGTGTTCCGCCACAGCCGTTATAATCGAAGTTTTCGATTATAACAACGCGTATATTTTCTGTCATAGTCGGTTCTTTGCGAAGAGGTAATGTTTTCGCTTCTTCTAAGTTCATCCACTCTATACGGATCGGATGGTTTTCAAAAACAATTTTGTTGGCAATGTGCACTGCCTTTTCAACTGTTTCTGCATGCAAATTTTCCGTTTCTAAATCAATTGTTATCGTTTCTTTTCCAAGATGGAATCCGATCGTAGGTATGTTAAAATGATCCCAAAAAGCAGCGGATAAAATATGCTGAGCTGTATGTTGCTGCATATAATCAAAACGGCGCTCCCAATCTATTTTCCCCTCTACTTCTTCTGTATGTAATTGTTCTACTATGAAATGTCGAATTTCTCCATCTACTTCTTCAACGTTACTTACCGGAATACCATTTAAAGTTCCAGTGTCGTTTGGTTGTCCGCCGCCTGTTGGATAAAATGCAGTTTCATTTAAGACAACATATAAGTTTCCTTCTGCATTATAATCTTGCTTTATAACTTTAGTAGTAAAGTCTTTCTTATAAGCGTCGATGTAATATAATTTTTGCTCCAATTTTCTCTCCCCTTTCGTGTTAGCTAGTTTCATTGTAAATCAATTGAAATTAGTTTCCTAATATTTCAGAAGAAAGAAACTATTTTTAGAATTTTCTTGCTATAATAAGAAGAAAATGCGGGGGTGGAATAAATATGTCATATGAAAACGGCGTAGATAAACTGCTTAGTTTAAGCAGAAATATTTCTGAATTATATCGAGAACTAAATGAAATGACCCGGATTTTAACGGACTGTAACCGAGAAAGTGTGAAATTTGATCGGTTATATGTAAAGGAGTTACTTTGGAAGAAAGAAGATGTACTAGAAAAATATGACCAACTACTTGTACAAATTTGTATTAATGAATGCTTTGATTTAAAAAGTGTCATTACAGGAGAATATAAGTATACATACGAAGAAGTAGAAAGCATAGTTTTACAATTTAATGAAACGTATAATGTCGCGATTTTAATTAAAGATGTTTGTAAGGAATTACAGTTTACATATGGAATTGATATGGACATAACGAGAACAGCTCGGGTACAAACATCTCAAGTATAAAAAGGGAAAAGAAAGCAGATCCTTTGCTTTCTTTTTTTTGTAGGAAAAGGGAGAGTAGGTTAGAGATGAAGGGGAAGTTACAACAGATTCATCCGCTTGGAATGACAATAATAATAGGTACTTTATTTGCGAGGTTCGCCACGTCAATGAGTATTCCTTTTTTAGCAATTTATTTAACGACTGTTAAAGGTGTATCAGCTGGAATGACGGGTGCTATTATCGGAACGAGTGCACTTGTTGGAGTGTTTGCTAGTTTTATCGGAGGTAATTTATCGGATCGATTCGGCCGAAACATGATTATAATATGGTCCATGATCGTTTGGGTGTTTGTATTTATAGGTTTTTCATTTGCAAATCATGTTTTAAGTTTCTTTTTATTAAATGCTTTAAATGGATTATGTCGATCTTTTTTTGAGCCGACGTCAAGAGCATTATTATCAGATTTAACGAAACCAGAGTATCGTTTACTCGTATATAATTTGCGTTACGGTGCAATAAATGTTGGAGTAGCGATTGGCCCACTTGTCGGGTTACAGATTGGAAGTGCAAAATCTACAATTCCTTTTTTAGTAGCAGCTGGAGTATATATTCTATATACAGCTATATTAGCATTCCAATTTAAGAAGTATCCAATTGAGAAAAAGAAAGTAAATACAGAAAAGCCCGTCACAATGTTAAATGCAGTTCGTATATTGCGAAAGGATGTCGTGTTTTTAGTTGCTTTAGTCGGTATTATTTTGAGTAATTGTGGCTTTTCACACTTAACGACAACAGTATCTCAATATTTTGCAAATGCACATATATTTCAGGATGGAGTGAAATTGTTTTCGTACATGTTAGCTTTAAATGCCATTGTTGTAGTCGTAATTCAATACCCTGTTATTCAAATATGTAAAAAGTATACACCGTTAGTATCTATTATGGTGGGAACCTTATTTGTGAGCGGAGGATTGTTTGGATTTGGAATAGTAGAATCTACGCTAGGTGCTGCTGTATGCACAATTATTTTTACAATTGGAGAAGTTCTCATGTTTTCCATGACGGATGTGTTTATAGATGATATAGCTGTCTCGCATTTAAAAGGAACCTATTTTGGGGCAATGGGGTTTTCAGGAATTGGAGCAGTAATTGGTCCGTGGCTTGGGGGCGTACTTCTCGATTACTACGGGTATCAAAATGGATTTATTGTCTTTTCAGCGCTAGCTATAATTTCAACTGTAGCATTTCCTGTACTTTTAGTTACAAAAGGTTTATTGAAAAAAAGATATGATAAAAATTGTAATTTAGAATTACATGCGAAATAAAATAAGCCCCAGCAGACGACTGGGGCTTATTTTTGTATTTATCCCGCTATTCACCGGGCAGTAAGAACCCCCACCTAAAAATTCAGCGAAAGCAAAGAAGTTAGGTGGGGGATCAACTGCCCGTAAAAGCCCGATTGGTGAAGGCTAATAATCAGTGGAGATGAACAAAATCCCCACCGATTAAAGTTTCACTTTATCCCGCTATTTGCGGACAGTAAAACTCCCATTGATTACAGTTTTACTTTATTTTACTGCTCACTTTGAAAAAGAACTTTTTCTTCATGTTTATTAGTAACTTCATTTTTGGAAATATGAATGGCTAAATATCCATTCTCTAAGCAGGCCAGCATCTTCTTATAAATAATAGTAGCGGGTAAAGGAATGATCCGCTGCAAAGAAATATTTTTATGAAGTATGCAAATATTTAGGCCTGTCTCCATCTTTTTAATGACTACATTTTGTTCGGATACATTTGGTACATCTGTTTCCAAAATGTACTCTTGTTCAGTCTCGCAAAGGTCAATATGAATTTGATTTGGGAAACTAAAGTTACTACAAGAATCAGAACAAAATTGATCCATCCATTCTTCGAAACCATCAACATGAAAAAGACAATCCTTCTTTTTCTTGCCCATGTAAGACACCCTCCGTAAAATCTCAATTCATACTATGTTATGCATGAATGAAGTAGGGGTGAGGAATAAATAGAAAAATATAAACATTGTATGTGACAAAGGTAGCTAGTGTGAACCTTTTGTTTTACATATCATGATGTGCATGATTTTTTTGGCGTGAATGGTTACGGTTTTTTACTTTATGAGATCCGCTTAATGGTTCAGGTTGTCCCTTTTTTTCTTTCGCTTCACGATTGTTTTTTCCCATTGTATGTGACACCTCCTCTTTCTCTTTAGAATGAGAGAAGTTTGCAAATTTATACGAGAATGTTTTTAGAAAAAAAGGTAAAGATAAATGGGACTAACTATTATGGAAAGGGGATTATATAATGCCATATCATAAAGATAAACAACAAGCTTTTCAAGCAGCACAGCAAGGAGTTACACAAGCAGAACATGTATTTAACAACATTGTGAAAAATGATCCAAACTACGGTCATGATGTAAAAGAGTTACGCCAAGAGGTTCAGGAAGCGTATGAACAGATTCAAAATGCGCTAGAAGTAGCTTCGGAAACACAACGCCCACAACTTGAGCAATACGAAAATAATCTCCAAAACATTATGCAACATGTAGATCAATTAGAAAAGTAAATGAGATTGTTGTATATTCGACAACCTCTTACTTTAATAAACATTATGCGGAAACCGAAAATTTTTCTATTCGTTTTTTCTTTATTATGCGCAGTACATATATTTCAAGTTGAAAAAGTGGAAGCGAAAATGTTGCTCAGAAAAGAGCTAGAACCAACTGGCTATGTAACGTGGGAAGTACCTAATAATGAAAAGATTATTGCCATTACATTTGATGATGGGCCAGATCCAACTTATACACCACAAATTTTAAATTTATTACGTCAATATAAAGCAGAAGCGACATTTTTTATGATTGGATTTCGAGTTCAGCGCAATCCATATTTAGTGAAACAAGTGTTAAAAGAGGGGCATGAGATTGGAAATCATACGATGAATCATTTGTATGCGAGTAATTCATCAGATGAAAAATTAGAAAATGATATTTTAGATGGAAAGAAATATTTTAAAAAATGGGTGAAAGAACCTTTGCTATTCCGTCCTCCTGGTGGATATATTAACGATGCTGTATTTAAAACAGCTAAAGAAGCGGGTTATCAAACTGTTCTATGGTCGTGGCATCAAGATCCACGTGATTGGGCAAACCCAGGGGTTGAATCCATTGTAAATCATGTAGTGAAACATGCTAAAAGTGGAGATATTGTATTGTTACATGATGGAGGAAATGATCGTAGTCAAACAGTAGCAGCGCTAGCAAAAATTTTACCTGAGCTGAAAAAACAAGGATATCGATTTGTAACGGTTTCGGAATTACTACGTTATAAACATTAGAAAAAATCCCAAAAGGAAAATATGCCTTTTGGGATTTTTCGTTACTGGTTCTTTTTACGTTTTTTATTATTTTGTCGCTCTGCTGGAGTTAAAGGTTCATTTGCAAATTCTTCATTGTAACCAGTTCCTTGTCCTTGTGCAGATGCCGCATTCATTCCTGAAATAGTATGATTTGCTTTTCTTTTACCCATTTTATTTCACCTCTATAACATTTTTTGTATGTTGAATGATGAGCAGTTCATAGTATGTATGAACTGTAAGTAAAGCACTAATAGAGCACTTTACTTTATGGTAATAGTATTCATAAGGACCGTGAACACTATTCAAATTTAGAAACATAAAGAAAACTTATGATAATCTATAAGTTTCTTATTATTTACTTATTTAGAAAGTTGTAATAAGATATTATCGTAAGGTATTGAAAAGTTTGTCTACATTTTATATTCAGACAACTTAGTCACGTTTAACAGGGGGGAAACATAATGGTCAAACATAATCCATTTCAATCACGTGCAACTTTTGAAGTAGATGAAAAAACGTATCATTATTATGATTTGAAAGCGCTTGAAAACGCAGGGGTTGGCAACGTATCTCAATTACCATATTCCGTGAAAGTTTTACTTGAATCAGTACTACGTCAAGTAGACGGACGTGTAATTACAGAAGAACATGTTACAAATTTAGCGAAATGGGGAACGAAAGATGTGCAAGATATCGATGTTCCATTTAAACCATCTCGTGTAATTTTACAAGATTTCACTGGTGTTCCAGCTGTTGTAGATTTGGCTTCGCTTCGTAAAGCAATGGCAGATATGGGCGGGGATCCTGATAAAATTAATCCAGAAATTACTGTAGACCTTGTAATTGACCACTCTGTACAGGTTGATAGAGCGGGTACGGCAGACGCGCTTGCATTCAACATGGACTTAGAGTTTAAACGTAATGAAGAACGTTATAAATTTTTAAGCTGGGCACAAAAATCATTTGATAACTATCGCGCAGTGCCACCAGCTACAGGTATTGTACACCAAGTAAACCTTGAATATTTAGCACCGGTTGTTCATGCTGTGAAAAATGCTGAAGGTGACTTAGTTGCATACCCAGATTCATTAGTTGGAACAGACTCACATACAACAATGATTAACGGTATCGGCGTTCTTGGATGGGGCGTTGGTGGTATTGAAGCAGAAGCAGGAATGCTTGGACAGCCTTCATACTTCCCAGTACCTGAAGTAATCGGTGTGAAATTAACTGGTACACTTCCAAGTGGTACTACAGCAACTGATGTTGCATTAAAAGTAACACAAGTATTACGTCAAAAAGGTGTAGTTGGTAAATTCGTTGAGTTCTTCGGTAATGGACTAAAGAGCATGCCTTTAGCTGACCGTGCAACAATTTCAAACATGGCACCAGAATACGGTGCAACTTGTGGATTCTTCCCAATTGACGATATTTCATTAGAATACTTACGTTTAACAGGTAGAGATGAAGAGCAAATTCGCATTGTTGAAGAATACTGTAAAGCAAATGGTTTATTCTATACAGCAGACAGCAAAGATCCAATTTACACTGATCTTGTTGAAATTGATTTAAATACAATTGAATCTAACCTTTCTGGACCGAAACGCCCACAAGATTTAATTCCACTTTCAGATATGAAAGATGCGTTCCACAAAGCTGTTTTAGCACCAGTTGGAACACAAGGACTTGGATTTAATGAGCAAGAGTTCGATAAAGAAGTGAAGGTTACATTAGAAGATAAAGAAGTAACGATGAAGACAGGTGCAATTGCAATCGCTGCAATTACAAGCTGTACAAATACATCAAACCCATACGTATTAATTGGGGCAGGTCTAGTTGCGAAGAAAGCAATTGAAAAAGGACTTGTAGTACCTGAGTACGTAAAAACATCATTAGCACCAGGATCTAAAGTTGTTACTGAGTACTTAGATAAATCAGGTTTAACAACATATTTAGATCAATTAGGTTTCCAAACAGTTGGTTACGGCTGTACGACTTGTATCGGTAACTCTGGTCCGTTAGCAGAGGAATTAGAAGAAGCAATCGCAGCAAACGATTTATTAGTAACATCTGTTTTATCTGGTAACCGTAACTTTGAAGGGCGTATTCATCCACTTGTAAAAGCAAACTACTTAGCGTCACCACCACTTGTTGTGGCATATGCACTTGCAGGTACTGTTGATATTGACCTGAAAAATGATGCAATCGGTAAAGATGCAAATGGCAATGCTGTTTACTTCAACGACATTTGGCCATCAGCTAAAGAAATTGAAGATGTAGTTCAAAGCGTTGTTACATCTGAACTGTTCAAGAAAGAATATGCACAAGTATTTAATAGCAATGAGCGTTGGAATGAAATCCAAACTTCAAACGAAGCTTTATATACTTGGGATAATGATTCAACTTATATTCAAAACCCACCGTTCTTTGAAGGATTATCTAAAGAGCCAGGTGAAGTTGAAACGTTATCAGATTTACGCATAGTTGGTAAATTTGGAGACTCTGTAACGACAGACCATATTTCACCAGCGGGTTCAATTGGTAAGCATACACCAGCTGGACGCTACTTATTAGAAAACGGCGTACAACCAGTTGACTTTAACTCTTACGGTTCTCGTCGTGGTAACCACGAAGTTATGATGCGTGGTACATTCGCGAACATCCGTATTAAAAACCAAATCGCACCAGGAACAGAAGGCGGATACACAACATATTGGCCAACTGGTGAAGTAACATCAATCTATGAAGCTGCTATGAAATATAAAGAAGATGGCACAGGTCTTCTAGTTGTTGCTGGTAAAGATTACGGTATGGGAAGTTCTCGTGACTGGGCTGCGAAAGGTACAAACTTATTAGGTATTAAAGCAGTAATCGCAGAAAGCTTCGAACGTATTCACCGCAGTAACTTAGTGTTAATGGGCGTGTTACCACTTCAATTTAAAGATGGCGAAAGCGCTGAAACATTAGGTCTTGTTGGTAACGAGTCATTTGAAATTCAAATTGACAAAACAGTTAGACCACGCGATCTTGTAAAAGTAGTTGCAACTGATGCAGATGGCAACGAAAAACAATTTGAAGTAGTAGCTCGTTTCGATAGTGAAGTAGAAATTGACTACTACCGTCACGGTGGTATTCTACAAATGGTTCTTCGTGAGAAAATTGAAGAGTCAAAAGTGTCGAACTAAATAATTGAAATGAACGATAAGGAAGCTAACAACTGTTAGCTTCCTTATTTTATGGAAAGGGATGAAACCAATTGGTTTCATCCCTTTCTTTTTACTATAAAAATGGAGGGAACATCATGAAAGAATATAAAAGAATATTGTTACCGTTACAGAAAGAAAAATTATTAGTAATAGCTGCTATATGTAGTGGGATTTTTGCAGCTATTTTAAATTTATCCCGTCCACTATTCATGGGGCTAATTGTAGATAACCTTATTCAACGGGAGTTAAAGGAGGCGTACCTGTTATTAATTTGTTTGCTGCTAGTCGCTTGTTGATGTGGGTGAACAATCTTTCATTTGATTATATAAGCTCCAAAGCAAGTCAACGAATATTGCAAAGGAAACGTATAGATATATTGCGTCATTTTCTCTCATTACCGTTTGAAGAGAGTGAGAAGATTAAACAAGGAGAGTTAGAGACGTTAGTTGTGTCTGATATTCCAAACTGGGTCAGATTATATGGTTCTATATTAATAGAATATATACACGCTATTGCGCAATTTATAGGTGCGTTCATAGCACTACAACATATAGATACAGAGTTCATATTGTGGGTAACTCCGTTTTTATTTTTAAGTGCAACGGTTCCGATATTGATGGGGAAAAAGGTAAGAAATATTGCAAGCATTGCTCAAAACAATCAATCAAGTGTTGTAGAGATGGTGTCACAGTTTGTAAAAGGAGCACAAGATTTACGTAGTTTGCAAAAAGAAAAATGGGCCATTCGCTTATTTAAAGGAGTAACAGCACAATCTTATAAAACAGAAGTACAGAAGACGATGATGCAACACTGCATTGGAGTAGTTGGAATGGTGATTGAAACAGGAGCATATATCGTTGTTCTCATTATAGGCGCGCAAAAAATAATGAAGGGGGAAATGGACGTTGGTTCACTTGTTGCCGTGTTAGCTACAATTGAAATGCTCTTTTTTCCAGTTCGTTACGTTGGCGATTTATTAATGATGACACAAGTTGCAGTCGCTTCGGCAAATAGAGTTTTTTCTTTTTTAGATAAACGAGGGGCAGATAGTAAGGTAGAAAGAGCGATGGGGATGACGGTAACAAATGTTTCATTTCAGGAAAGTCATGGAGAGAAATGCAGAATTAAGAATATTGATTTGCAAATTCACCCTGGTGAACTCGTTATTATTGTAGGAAAAAGTGGTGCAGGAAAAACAACGCTTTTAAAATTAATGACAGGGTTGTATAAACCATCTAACGGTAGCATTGTTTATTATGGTAATGAGGCTCGTATGACTACAGTGTGGCAAGAACCTCGTTTCTTTCGGACGACAGTAAAAGAGAATATGTATTTCGAGGAAAAGTGTTTAGAAAACCAGTTAGAAAAAAATGTTGAGCTTGTAAATGTGAAGCCGATAATTAGAGGTTTATCGGAAGGGGAAAGAAAACGGCTTGCATTATTGCGAGCAATTGGTTCAAATCCGAATCTTATTATTTTAGATGAACCAACTGCGGGATTAGATCCGAGCAACCAAGAAACTATTTGGAATATGATAGAAGGATTAGGAAGAGAGGTCACGAGAATTGTGGCAACACATGATGTAGAGAAAGCGATACTAGCAGATCGTGTTGTAATAATGAAAGAAGGACGTATTGTTGCATGTGGAAGTCCTAAAAAATTAATAAATAGTCATTCGTTTTGCAAGTGATGTGAATAAAGATAAGAGTACTGCTCTTATCTTTATTCAGCGTCATTTATTTGATACTCGATAGATTCTGAATGATTCAGATCAACGTTAAAGGTAGCGGTCGTAAGGAAAGTGGCAATTCCAAGAATTAAGAAAAGGACGAATGAGACTAGAGAGACGTAGAGACAAATACGCCCTACTTTCTTTTTTTCAAGGTCTTTACTAAAGAGTGAAATGATCCATGTAATAATACCGACTGGGTATAAAAGAAAACTAAGAATATATAATGTTGTTTTTTCGAATGAATTCACAAAAAATCCCCCTTTTGTTGTAGGTTTATAACTACGTGAGTAAAAAGGTGAATGGGTCCATAAGAAGATAAGCAACACTTCATTTGTTTTTCTAATTATATGATAAAAAGGAAAAAATTTCACTTTAAATAAGAATATTCTAATTATTTCGACTGTGAATATTTCCAAGCTCGTCCGTATAAGCTAAAATAAGGTATATAGTATTTGGGTAATTAGGTTAATAAGAAGATAAATACGTTAGGGTGATATAAAATGTGGCAGAAGCTTACGATTATTGTAGTGTTACTTTGTTTAGCGGGATATGCAGCTTATGAACAGTTTGGTAAAAACGATCAGGCGGTACAAGGAGAGCAAGAAAAAAGTGAAGCTGCTATGAAAGAGATGATTGCAAGTAATGGTATTGAAATAGGGAAGAGTGCACCAGACTTTGCATTAACGAAGTTAGATGGAACGAATGTGAAGTTATCGGATTTAAAAGGAAAGAAAGTGATTGTAAACTTTTGGGCAACGTGGTGTGGACCTTGTCAGCAAGAAATGCCTGATATGGAAGCTTTTTATAAAGAACATAAAGAAAATGTAGAAATTTTAGCAATAAATTATACGCCTTCAGAAAAGGGCGGGGGAGTAGAAAAGGTAAGCAATTTTGCTAAGGAAAAAGGAATTACTTTTCCTATTTTATTGGACAAGAACATTGATGTGACAACAGCATATAAAGTAATTACGATCCCAACTTCGTATTTTATAGATACGAAAGGTGTCATTCAAGATAAGTTTATTGGACCGATGACGCAAAAAGAGATGGAGAAACGGATTGCTAAATTAAAATAACGGCGAAAAGGTAGAGGTGGAAAGTTACCATTTCTGCCTTTTCTTTTTCACGTAGTGATAGCAGCATGTTATGATAAAAGAAATATAAACGTTTAGAGGTAAAGGAGTGTTTGGAGTGGGGAATATATCCTTACCGTTAGATTATGTTGTAATTGATTTTGAAACAACAGGATTTAACCCTTATAATGATAAAATTATTCAAGTCGCAGCAGTGAAATATCGAAATCATGAACTAGTAGATCAATTTGTTTCCTATGTGAATCCAGAGCGTTCAATTCCGGACCGAATAACGAGTTTAACAGGCATTACAAATTATCGTGTTTCAGATGCCCCGACGATTGAAGAAGTGTTACCTTTATTTTTAGCATTTTTACATACAAATGTAATTGTCGCTCATAATGCATCGTTTGATATGCGTTTTTTGAAAAGTAATGTAAATATGCTTGGTTTACCGGAACCTCAAAATAAAGTGATTGATACTGTGTTTTTAGCAAAGAAATATATGAAGCACGCGCCTAATCATAAACTTGAAACGTTAAAGCGAATGCTTGGTATTCGTTTAAGTTCTCATAATGCATTTGATGATTGTATTACGTGTGCAGCTGTTTATCAAAAATGTGCATCTATTGAAGAAGGAGAAAAAAGAAAATCGAATACGGAAGTACTTGATGAAACAGCAGTATATGAGGCAGTAAAAAAGATACTTGTACGCAATAAACGTGATATCGAATGGGTTCGTTGCATGAATGTAGGAAGTTATTTAGATATAAAAGCTTTTTATCCAGTTATGAGAATAAAAGTAAAAGGGCGAAAGAAATACGTATTAACAGAGATATTAGAAGATGATGTGAAAGAAATATGTACGAGTTTAAATTGTGAACCGGCGTTAAAAAGTGAAGTTGGTAATACGAGAATTATGCTTAATAGCTTAGAGGATGTCCTGAAATTAGAAAGTTATATTTTAGGACAGTATGATTTCGTACTGCAAGCGCTAAGTGAGTATAAACAAAGTGAAATGAATGCAGATGAAAAGCTAAAAGAATATTTAAATATAATGGTATAAAAAACTCCGTGTACAAGAAGTTGTACACGGAGTTTTTTTAGGAGTACTAAAACATAAAATTTTCTTGCAAATCTGATTAAAGAGTTTTTCATTTGCTCATACTATGTATAGTAAGAATGCGAAGGAGAGAGGGTGAACAGCATGAGAAGAAGTCGCCGTAAATCATTTGACGAACTTGTGAAAGAAAATAAACAACAATTATTAAGTGATCGTGATGCAATCGATCGCATTGAAGAGCGTATTGAAAAACGTTATGAAATGCAACTTTTTAAGCAAGCTGAATAATTCTTAACACTAGTACGATACTAGTGTTAAGGAGGCGATAGTAATGGGTAATCCGAAAAAGAATTCAAAAGACTTTGCACCGAATCATATTGGAACACAATCAAAAAAAGCTGGTGGCAATAAAGGAAAGCAAATGCAAGACCAAACGGGCAAACAACCGATTGTTGATAACGGTTAAAAAGGGAGAATGTTGTCATTCTTCTTTTTGTGATGGGTTTTTAATAATCAAAAAGGGCTGACTTATGTCAGCCCTTTTTCGTAATCGTAAAATTTTCAACGAGTAAACGCCAATTTTGCGGGAATGGTAAGCCAATCTTCCAGTAACTAATACCGCCTATACCTTGTTCTTTCATTAAATTGAATTTGCTTTGAACAGACCGTGAATCTTCAAACCAAACTTCGTGTTGAACACCATTTTCATCAAAATAATTAAAATGAGGAGCTTGAGCTGTGAAATCATAGCGGATGGGGACATTGTATTTACGAGCTAGTGCAACAGCTGCGACAGAGCTAATTGCTTTTGCAGGCGGATTGCCTTGTTTGAACGGAAGTTTCCAATCGAATCCGTATAAGTTTTGCCCCATCATAATTTTTTGGGGAGGCATTTGAGATTTTGCGTATTGAAGTACTTCTTTTACAGGACCGATAGGAGAAATAGCCATCGGTGGCCCGCCTTGCCATCCCCAGTCATATGTCATAATGACGACGAAATCAACAATTTGCCCTTGTGCTTTATAATCGTGAGCTTCGAAAAATTTTCCCTTTTGATTTGAACTTGTTTTCGGTACGAGCGTTGTACTCAATGTGTATCCGTTAGGTAAGCGTGTTTTTACATTTCGTAAAAAACGATTATACGCTTCGCGATCTTCAGGTGCTACACTCTCAAAATCAAAATGAATGTCTCGCATACCGTACTTCTCAGCTGTTTGTAAAATGTTAGTAATAAATTTGTTTTGAATCGATGCATCACGTAAAATAACTGATGTCAGATCGGCACTGAAATTTCCATTTTCAATATTTGTAATAACGAGCATAGGGATGGTTTTACCTTGCGTTGCAATATTAGCGATTTTAGCTGTTTCAGTTGGTTCTTTTAACGTACCATCTCTTTTTGCCTCGAAACTAAAGTAAGCCAAATATGTTAAAAATGGATTAATGGCACGCGTAGCGTTAACCAAACTTTCTTTTATTGGTATTGTTGAAGGTTGTAAATAAGCGATGGATTCTACTGCACGTTTTGTCCCTTTCGGTATATATAATTGCTGTCCAACATGGAGAATGGATTTTAAAGATAAGTTATTAACTTTAGCTAAACTAGCGAGAGGTACGTTATATGTTTGAGAGATTCGATATAGGCTATCGCCAGGCTGTACATAGTAATTATTCCCTTTCGTATTAACAATCAGTGCCTGACCTACAACGAGTGTTTCAGCTGGGTTTAGTCCATTGTCCTTTACTATTTCGTCAGGTGTTGATCCATACTTTGATGCCAAGCTATATACGCTATCACCGCTACGAACAGTTACAATTTGAATCATATGCTTGCTCCTTTCAGTAAAAGATTCACTGTTTTTATTTTATTTTTGATGTCACTGTATTATGATTAAATGTATGCAAGGTAGCAGAAGTGAAAGAAGGCGAATACATATGTTTGTAGCAGAACATGAAGTTGAAATCCGTTATGCGGAAACAGATCAAATGGGTGTTGTTTACCATTCAAACTATTTGGTGTGGCTTGAACTAGGTCGCACGAAACTTATACAAGATTTAGGATTTTCATATGTTGAAATGGAGAAAGAGGGAATTATTTCTCCTGTGTTAGATTTGCAAATTTCATATCGTAAAGCGATGCGTTACGGAGAAAAAGCAATTGTGAAAACGTGGATTGATACTGTTAGTCCGCTTCGCGTTGTATATGGTTATGAAATATATAACGGTGAAGGTGAACTTTGTATTACTGCAAGTACGACGAATATTTGCGCGAAAAAAGAAGGGTTCAGGCCCGTATCATTTAAAAAGTTATATCCAGAGTGGTATGCGAAATATGAGGAAATTAAGAAAAAATAAAAAAGCGTGGCAGAAGCCACGCTTTTTTATTTTTCATAATTAAATTGCGGGAAATCATCACCGTCGTTAAATGTAACAGCTAAATTATGTCCATCGAAGAACCACTCATCATCGCCTTCAATAAAGAAGTTAATACCTTCTTCTTGAGTTTGAACAGCAGGATGTGCAGGATCATCTTTACGAATACCTAAAGAAAGTCCTTTTTGTACAGTACTGCAACCGCCGTATTGTACGAAAAGGCGTAGTGTTTCACCCGATTGTAAGTTTAATTCGTTTTTATACCATTGTGCTGCTTCTTTTGTTACGGAAAGATTCATGTATAGTTCCTCCAAATTATGTTGCTTTTTCTTTAGTATAAAAAATAACGCAAAAAGACGCTATTAATATGCTTCACGTTTTCTTTTTGCGTTATGTGGGTTACGATCTTATTTTTGCTTTTTTGAAAAGTTTGCTTTCGGTTCAGTTTTATTTATAATTCGTCCGATATTTGCACGGTGTTTATAAATAACCATACCTGCTAATAAACACATCGCAATAATGAAGATTTTATCCCCGCTAACAATAGATGCAATAACAGCAACGACGGCTGTTACCATAGAAGAAAGTGATACGTATCTTGTTGTAAATAAAAGGCTGAAAAAGACAACAGCTAATATTGCAAAAACAACTGGAGAGTAGCATAATAGCACGCCAGCAGAAGTTGCAACAGCTTTACCACCACGGAATTTCGCGAAAATCGGATACACATGTCCAAGAACAGCTGCTAATCCGAACCATAGTGGGTGAACATCTAATCCGAAAATAATCGGTAGACTTGTTGCTAATGTACCTTTTAAAATGTCAGCAATTGTAACGATAAAACCTGCTTTTTTCCCTAGTGTGCGGAATGTATTTGTTCCGCCTAGATTACCGCTTCCGTGCTCACGAATATCGATTCCGTAGCCGATTTTTCCAACGACTAGTGCGAATGGAATCGAGCCAAGTAAGTAGGCAACGATAAATAAAAGATATGTAGTAACCATAAGTTCAGTCTCCTTTATTCAAATGTGTTGATAAAGGGTAAAAAGAGTTTTTCCCGTATATTGTACCATACATTTGTAAAGAGCACATTTCTTTTTTGTAAATGAAAAATTCATTATTTCGTGAAAAAAATTTCACAGGAATGTTACATTTCTCACAGAAACACCAAGACTATATGTAGTAACATTTTAATTAAAAGACAACAACATATTGGTGGAGGGTTATAAATGTTACAACGAAATGTACGTGGAGAAGAATTAATGAGAGTGTTTGAGACGATTGTCCACGGTAGTGAGCAAGATTTAATGCAAGAAAATGCAAATGTAGATGGTCGCTCTCCGATGGGAGTAATGGGAACGTTCGCATCAGAGAGTGCGAAATATTATGCAGTTGAAAATTTATTGTCAGATCAAGTGAAAAAAGCGATAAATCAAAATATATTATATCCACATGACTTAGATTTTTATGCGACAGGAACGACGACTTGTTCGCAAATTCCGTTAGCGCAAATGCTTGCGACGGGTTTTCATACCGGGCATGGGCATATGAGACAACCGCAGGATATTAAAAGTGCATTGGCTCTTTCGTCTATTATTTTTCAGGCGAATCAAAATATGCAGCACGGTGGTCAATCATTTGCACTCTTTGATATTGATTTAGCTCCATATGTGAGAAAAACAGTAGCGAGACATAAGAAACGATTAGAGTCATATCCGCTTACGAAAGAACAAATAGAAGAATTTGCATGGAAAGAAACAGAAAATGATACGTATCAAGCGTGTGAAGCTTTCGTTCATAATTCAAATAGTATGCACAGTAGGGGCGGGGGACAAGTACCGTTTATTTCTATTAATTATGGAACAGACACATCAAAAGAGGGACGGTTATTAGTTAGACAACTTTTAAAAGCGACACAAGCTGGTCTTGGTAAAGGAGAAACACCAATTTTTCCAATTCAAATTTTTAAAATGAAAAAAGGTGTGAACTTTGAAGAATGTGATCCGAACTATGATTTATTTGAATTAGCGTTAGAGACAACGGCTGAACGATTATTCCCTAACTTTTCATTTTTAGATGCGCCATTTAATGCAGTGCATTATGACGGACGACCGGAAAGTGAAGTATGTTATATGGGATGTCGTACCCGTGTTATGTCTAACATACATGGAGAAGAAACAGCGATTGGAAGAGGGAATTTATCATTTACGTCTATCAACTTAGTGAAATTAGCGTTAATTAGTGGTTCAAAAGAAGCATTTTTTGAAGCGTTAAATTATTACTTAGATTTAGGAATTAAGCAATTATTAGAGAGATTTGAGTATCAATGTACGAAGCGAGCAAGAGATTTTCGATTTTTATATTCACAAGGTGTATGGCGCGGTGGAGAGAAGTTACAGCCTGAAGATTCTGTAGCATCCATTTTAAAGCAAGGGACGTTAAGTCTTGGTTTTATCGGTCTTGCGGAGTGCTTAGTAGCTTTAACAGGAAAGCATCATGGAGAAGATGAAGAATCATGGAAACTCGGGTATGAAATCATTTCCTTTATGAGAGATAGAATGGATAAAGCAACGGAAGAACATGAACTGAATTTCTCAGTAATTGCAACTCCTGCAGAAGGGTTATCAGGGAAGTTTGTGAAAAAAGATAGAGAAGAATTTGGTGTGATTAGCGGTATAACGAACCATAATTATTATACGAATTCATTCCATATTCCGGTTTACTATAACATTCAAGCGATAAATAAAATTCGTTTAGAAGGACCTTTCCATGCTCTATGTAACGGGGGACATATTACGTACATTGAACTAGACGGAGCAGCTATGCATAACAAACAGGCGTTAAAACAAATTGTACGAGCGATGGCAGATCATGGCGTTGGATACGGTTCAATTAATCATCCTGTTGACCGTTGTAAATGCTGCAGTTATCACGGAGTTATTGGAAATGAATGCCCAAGTTGCGGAAATGAAGACGAAGCTAATATAGAAAGAATTCGCCGTATTACAGGCTATCTTGTAGGAGATATGTCGAAGTGGAATAGTGCAAAACGTAGTGAAGAGATGGATCGGGTGAAGCATAAATGAAAGTGATGAACATCATTCATGATAGTGTAGTAGATGGAGAAGGGTTGCGGACAGTCGTGTTTTTTGCGGGCTGTCCGCATCGTTGTTTCGGTTGCCATAATCCGAAATCGTGGAATATTTGTAATGGAACTGAAATGACAGTAGAAGAAATTGTGAACGAGATTGCAAGTAATTCATTAACTGATGTAACATTTTCAGGTGGAGATCCATTCTTCCAAGCTGCTGAAGTGAAAAAAGTAGCAAAAGCTGTGAAAGACTTGAAAAAAAATCTTTGGATGTATACAGGTTATACGTTAGAAGAGATACAGAGTTCTCAAAATAATGATATGATAGAGTTGTTACATTATGGGGATGTTTTAGTCGATGGAAGGTTTGAAATCGAGAAAAAAGATTTAACACTTCCATTTCGCGGAAGCTCCAATCAACGTATTATTCGATTGAAAGAGTAAAAAGGCGGGATAGATTATATGAATAAAACAGTATTACTTGTTGAAGATGAAAGAAGATTACGTGAAATCGTTAGTGATTATTTTCGTAATGAAGGCTTTGAAGTAATCGAAGCAGAAGACGGAAAAATAGCGTTAGAATTATTTGCAGAGCATGAAATTGATTTAATTATGTTAGATATAATGTTACCAGAAATAGATGGATGGTCTGTTTGTAGACGAATTAGAAAAGAATCAGCAGTACCAATCATTATGCTAACAGCCCGTTCGGATGAGGATGATACATTACTAGGGTTCGAATTAGGTGCAGATGAGTATGTAACGAAACCTTTCAGCCCGAAAGTGTTAGTAGCTCGTGCGAAGACGTTATTGAAACGTGCGGATGGTGTGGTAGGAGTAGCGGAAGAAAATGCTATGTCTTTAGCTGGAATAGAAGTGAATCGTCTATCTAGAACCGTTTTAGTAGATGGAGAAGAAATTATATTGACACATAAGGAATTTGAACTTCTTGTTTATTTAATGGAGAACAAAGGAATTGTGTTGTCACGTCAACATTTATTAGATCAGTTATGGGGATATGATTACTACGGTGATGACCGAACGGTTGATACTCATATTAAAAAACTACGAAATAAGTTAGGAGATAAAGCGAAGCATATCGGTACTGTTATTCGAGTGGGTTACAAATTTGAAGAATAACCTTTAAATTACTATGCGCTTTGGCTTTGGGATATAGCAAATTTATACGCTCTTTTGTAGGTGGAATGTACAAAAAATACTTTTCTTGTCTACAATGTTAGATAAGAGTATTTTTTTAATTGGATTTCACGATGAGTTCACAAGAAGGACACAAAACGTGACTATACTGAAAATACGAATTCACCAGAGAGGGGAAATAAAACATGGGGTATTACGACGGACCGAATTTAAATGAAGAGCATAGTGAAACGAGAGAAGTGAGAAAATCAGGTAGTAAAAAAGGTTATTTTTTCACAGGTTTAGTCGGAGCTGTAGTTGGGGCTGTCACAATTAGTTTTGCGGCACCATATATGCCATGGGCTCAAAATAATGGAGCGGCTGTATCATCATTTAGTTCGGATTCAAAAGTTGAAGGTACTGTAGTTCCTGTTGTCAATAAAGCAAAAAATGAAACTGATTTACCTGGTATGATTGAAGGCGCGAAAGATGTTGTTGTAGGTGTTATTAATATGCAACAAAGTGTTGATCCATTTGCAATGCAACCGACAGGCCAAGAGCAACAAGCTGGCTCAGGATCAGGTGTTATTTATAAAAAAGCAGGAAATAAAGCTTATATTGTAACGAACAACCATGTAGTAGATGGAGCAAATAAACTTGCTGTAAAATTAAGTGATGGTAAAAAAGTAGATGCAAAACTAGTAGGGAAAGATCCTTGGTTAGATTTAGCTGTTGTTGAAATTGACGGGTCTAATGTAAATAAAGTTGCCACTTTAGGTGATTCAAGTAAACTTCGTGCGGGTGAAAAAGCAATTGCAATTGGTAATCCACTAGGGTTTGATGGAAGTGTAACAGAAGGTATTATTAGTAGTAAAGAACGTGAAATTCCAGTAGATATTGATGGCGATAAACGTGCAGATTGGAACGCTCAAGTTATTCAAACAGATGCAGCAATTAACCCAGGTAATAGTGGTGGTGCGTTATTTAACCAAAACGGTGAAATAATTGGGATTAATTCAAGTAAAATTGCACAACAAGAAGTTGAAGGAATTGGATTTGCTATTCCAATTAATATTGCAAAGCCAGTTATTGAATCACTTGAAAAAGACGGAGTAGTGAAACGTCCAGCTCTTGGAGTAGGTGTCGTTTCATTAGAAGATGTGCAAGCTTATGCAGTAAATCAATTGAAAGTACCGAAAGAAGTAACAAACGGCGTTGTATTAGGTAAAATTTACCCAATATCACCTGCAGAAAAAGCTGGTTTAGAGCAATATGATATTGTAGTATCATTAGATGATCAAAAAGTAGAAAATTCACTTCAATTCCGTAAATATTTATATGAAAAGAAAAAAGTAGGCGAGAAAGTAGAAGTTACATTCTATCGTAACGGTCAAAAAATGACGAAAACAGCTACTTTAGCAGATAATTCAGCTACAAAGAATCAATAATTGAAATAAAAGAAAGTCTCTTTCATATTGAAAGAGACTTTCTTTATCGGCTATACTAAAGGAATAGGAGGGATAAATTATGACAATTGAAAACCCAACTCGTACGGAAATTGGTGAAGTATTAAAGAAAAGCAAAACGATTGCAGTTGTTGGATTATCGGATAAGCCAGAACGTACATCGTATATGGTTTCAAAAGCAATGCAAGATGCTGGGTATCGCATTATTCCAGTAAACCCAACAGTAGATGAGGTGCTTGGAGAAAAAGCAGTTTCTTCACTAAAGGATATTAAGGAACATGTTGATATTGTAAATGTATTCCGCCGTTCAGAATTTTTAATGGATGTTGCGAAAGAGTTTGTAGAGATTGATGCAGATGTTTTTTGGGCACAATTAGGAGTACAAGATGAAGATACATATAAACTTTTGCAAGAAAAAGGCTATACTGTAATAATGGATCGTTGCATTAAAGTAGAACATGCGATGACAAAATAGTATAGGTTTTAAAGAGAGAAAGATTGATTCAGCCCTCTTTATAAATAAGTAGGGCCGATGAACGAGGTGTTCATCATGAGATTTTTTAAAGGCTGTTTTTGGGGATTGTTACTTGTTATCCCATTTTGGATATTGATCATTTGGATCATGATAAAGGTTTGGAATGTATAATCTTGGCATACATATCCATTTCTCGTTGACAAACGATTATTTTTCTGAAATAGTAGCCTAGAGGAATCCTTGTGAAAAAACAAGGATTTTTCTATTGAAAATGGTATATAAAAGAGATAAGATAACTTGCCAAAACTATAGTCGAGGCGTTATTCTATAATAGAAACATATGTTCTGATTTGATTAGGAAAGGGGCAAGGAGTTTGGCGAAGCATCAGTTCCAATATAATGAAGATGCAATTCAAGTGCTAGAAGGACTTGAAGCCGTTCGAAAACGCCCGGGTATGTATATCGGGAGTACGGATAGCCGTGGATTGCATCATTTAGTATATGAAATAGTAGATAACTCCGTTGATGAAGCGTTAGCGGGATTTGGCGACGAAATTTCTGTCGTAATACATAAAGATAATAGTATTAGCGTTATAGATAAAGGGCGAGGAATGCCTACGGGAATGCATAAACTTGGGAAACCTACACCTGAAGTCATTTTAACTGTACTTCATGCCGGTGGTAAGTTTGGTCAAGGTGGCTATAAAACAAGTGGTGGTTTACACGGTGTTGGGGCATCAGTTGTAAATGCCTTGTCAGAATGGTTAGTAGTGACGATTAAACGTGACGGAAATATTTATGAACAACGCTTTGAAAATGGTGGTATTCCTGCAACGACACTGGAGAAGATCGGGAAGACGAAAGAGTCCGGTACGACAATACATTTTAAACCAGATACAACTATTTTCAGTACAACAAATTACAATTATGAAACATTATGTGAGAGATTACGTGAATCTGCATTCTTATTAAAAGGAATGAAAATCTCGATAAAAGATGAACGTAATGATTTAGAAGATGTCTTTCATTATGAAACAGGAATTTCAGCTTTCGTTTCATACTTAAACGAAGAGAAAGATTCGATTCATCCGGTTGTATACTTCACTGGTGAACAAAACGGAATTGAAGCAGAGTTAGCATTCCAGTTTAATGATGGCTATTCAGAAAACATTCTTTCGTTTGTAAATAACGTACGTACAAAAGATGGGGGAACACACGAAGCTGGATTTAAAACAGCAATGACGCGTGTGTTCAATGAGTATGCTCGTAAAGTATCGTTACTAAAAGAAAAAGATAAAAACTTAGAAGGGACAGATATTCGTGAAGGTGTAGCGGCTATCGTTTCTGTACGTGTACCAGAAGAAGTACTTCAGTTTGAAGGGCAAACGAAAGGGAAACTTGGTACAAGTGAAGCTCGTTCTTCAATTGATGCAATTGTATCTGAGCATTTAGCTTACTTTTTAGAAGAAAACCCGGATGTTGCTACACTTCTTGTGAGAAAGGCAGTTAAAGCAGCGCAGGCGCGTGAGGCTGCTCGTAAAGCGAGAGAAGAAGCGCGTACTGGTAAAAAGAAAAAGAAATCAGAAGGTACATTAAGTGGTAAGTTAACACCAGCACAATCACGTAACCCGCAAAAAAATGAACTGTACCTAGTAGAGGGTGACTCTGCGGGTGGTTCCGCAAAACAAGGTCGAGACCGACGTTTCCAAGCGGTATTACCGTTACGAGGTAAAGTAATCAATACAGAAAAAGCAAAACTTGCTGATATATTTAAAAATGAAGAAATTAATACAATCATTTACGCTATTGGCGGTGGTGTAGGGAATGAATTCGCTGTTGAAGATATTAACTACGATAAAATTGTAATTATGACCGATGCTGATACAGATGGTGCGCACATTCAAGTATTGTTACTAACGTTCTTCTACAGATATATGAAACCACTTATCGAAGCTGGCAAAGTATTTATTGCACTTCCTCCTTTATACAAAGTAAGTAAAGGAAAAGGTAAGAGTGAAGTGATTGAGTATGCATGGTCTGATGAAGAATTAGATGGTGTAACAAAAAAGGTCGGTAAAGGCTATATGCTGCAGCGCTATAAAGGACTTGGCGAAATGAATGCCGATCAATTATGGGAAACGACGATGAATCCTGAAACACGTACGTTGATTCGTGTGAAAATTGACGATGCATCAAGAGCGGAGCGCCGAGTTACGACATTGATGGGTGATAAAGTAGAACCTCGCCGTAAATGGATCGAACGAAATGTACAATTTGGTATGCAAGAAGAAGGAAATATTTTAGAAAATGAAATGATTATGGAGACGGAGGTGGAATAACATGCAGGCAGAGAAGTTTCATGACCTCCCGCTTGAAGACGTGTTAGGTGACCGCTTTGCACGTTATAGTAAATATATTATTCAAGATCGCGCGCTTCCAGATGCGCGTGACGGTTTAAAACCGGTACAGAGACGTATTTTATATTCTATGTATGTAGAAGGAAATGTACATGATAAAGCATTTCGTAAATCAGCTAAAACAGTTGGTAATGTTATCGGTAACTACCATCCACACGGTGATTCCTCTGTATATGAGGCGATGGTACGTTTAAGTCAAACTTGGAAAGTACGTAATGTTTTAGTTGAAATGCATGGTAATAATGGTAGTGTGGATGGCGATCCAGCAGCGGCGATGCGTTATACGGAAGCACGATTATCACCAATCGCATCTGAGTTATTGCGTGATCTCGATAAAGAAACAGTAGAATTTGTGTCAAACTTCGATGATACGAGTGAAGAACCTGTTGTACTTCCAGCGATGTTCCCGAACTTACTGGTGAACGGATCGACAGGAATTTCAGCTGGTTATGCAACAGAAATTCCTCCGCATCACCTTGGGGAAGTAATTGATGCGACGATGATGCGTATTGATAAGCCGAATAGTACTGTTGATGATTTATTAACAGTTATGAAAGGGCCAGATTTCCCGACCGGTGGTATTATTCAAGGGATTGATGGTATTAAAAAAGCGTATGAAACAGGAAAAGGTAAAATTATTATTCGCGGAAAAGCGGAAGTTGAAACGATTCGTGGTGGTAAGCAACAAATCGTTATTACAGAAATTCCGTATGAAGTAAATAAAGCGAACCTTGTTAAAAAAATGGATGAATTACGTCTAGATAAAAAACTAGATGGAATTGCTGAAGTACGTGATGAGACAGATCGTACAGGTCTTCGCATCGTTGTAGAGCTGAAAAAAGAAGTAAATGCTGAAGGTATTTTAAATTATTTATATAAGAATACAGATTTACAAATACCATATAACTTTAATATGGTAGCGATAAATAATCGTCGTCCGACACTTATGACATTACCTAAGATTTTGGATGCATATATTGGGCATCAGAAAGAAGTTGTTACGAGACGCTCGCAATATGAATTACGAAAAGCGGAAAATCGTCAACATATTGTAGAAGGTTTAAAGAAAGCATTATCGATTTTAGATGAAGTGATTGAAACAATCCGTGCTTCTAAAGATAAGCGTAATGCAAAAGATAATTTAAGTACGAAATTTGGATTTACAGAAGCGCAGTCAGAAGCAATTGTTTCGTTGCAATTATATCGTTTAACGAATACAGATATTACGGCGCTAGAACAAGAAGCAGACGAGCTTAATAAGAAGATTATAGAGTTACAGTCAATTTTACAAAGTGAACAAAGACTTCTTCAAGTTATTAAAACAGATTTGAAGAGAGTAAAGAAAACATATAGTGATGATCGCCGTGCTATTATTGAAGAACAAATTGAGGAAATTAAAATCGATGTGGAAGTTATGATTCCGCAGGAAGATGTCATCGTTACTGTAACGAAAGAAGGATATGTGAAACGAACAGGTTGGCGTTCACATAATGCATCGAACGGGAAAGACTTCGGTATGAAAGAGGGTGACATCTTACTGGAGCGATTCGATACGAACACGACAGAGACAGTCCTCTTATTTACGAATAAAGGAAACTATATATATCTGCCAGTATATGAAATGCCAGAAATTCGTTGGAAAGATTTAGGTCAACACGTTGCGAATCTCGTTTCACTCGAGCGGGATGAAATGATTATTTGGGCGACCGTCGTACCGAACTTTGAAGAAGAAAAACGATTTATCGTATTTGTTACACGAAATGGTATGATTAAGAAAACAGAATTAAACCAATATAAAGTTCAGCGTTATTCAAGAGCGTTCGTCGCTGTGAATTTGAAAAAGGATGATTATGTTGTAGATATATTTGCAACAGATGGAACGAGTGATATTGTTCTTGCAACCTATGGTGCATATGCACTTATTTTCCATGAAGATGAAGTAAGCCCAGTCGGTGTAAGAGCTGCTGGTGTGAAAGCAATTAATTTAAAAGAAGATGACTATGTTGCTTCTGGTAAACCGTTAAATGGTGAAAAAGATCAACTTATACTTGTGACGCAGCGAGGTGCTGTAAAACGTCTAAAAGCATCAGAAATTGAGAAATCAACGAGGGCGAAGCGAGGCCTTGTTATTTTCAAAGAGTTAAAACGTAATCCATACCGTATTGTCGGTATTGAAATTGTTCGAGATGATGAACTAGTATATATGAAGACCGAGAAACACGTTGTAGAAGAAATTGATCCGAAAGCGTATCGAAATAAAGACCGGTATAGTAACGGTAGTTTAGTGCTAGATGTTAACGATACTGGTGAAGTTATTGAAACGTGGACGAAAAAACGACCGGAGTAAAGAAAAGCATCTTGCTATGAATAATGGTAAGATGCTTTTTTCTAGGCAAATTATTATGTAAATAATAATAATCTTGTTATAATAACTGAATGAAATCGTTCTCATAAAGTGAAACTTTAATCAATCGGACTTTTACGAGCAGTTGATTCCTCAACTAACTTCTTTACTTTCGCTGAATTTTGAGGTAGAGGTCTTACTGTCCGTTAAAGCGTGATAAATGGAGGGGCAACATGAAAAAAATAGGTGTAGGCATTGTAGGATTTGGATTTTCTAGCACAACATTTCACATCCCATTATTACAAACGATAGAAGAATATGATATTCGTGCTATTTTATCTTCAAAAGAAGAACTAGTGAAACAAGCATTACCAAATGCTGAAGTTGTTGGAACAATTGAGGAATTAGTAAATCGTGCTGATATTGACTTAGTGGTCATTACTTCACCGAATACAACTCATTTTCCATATGTAAAAGAAGCAATTTTACATGGCAAGCATGTAGTTGTGGAGAAACCATTCGTTGTTTCAATTGAAGAAGGGGAAGAGCTTATTTCATTAGCAGAGCAACATAATGTGGTAGTAAGTGTATATCATAATCGTCGTTTTGATAATGATTTCTTAACGATAAAGAAATTGTTAGAAGAAAATAGAGTAGGGAATCTATATGCATATGAAGCACATTTCGATCGTTTTCGCCCGAATGTACGTGATCGCTGGAGAGAAAAGAATTTACCAGGATCAGGTATACTATATGATTTAGGATCGCATTTAATTGACCAAGCATTATCATTATTTGGGAAACCAGATGCAATAAGTGCAGATGTAATCAAACAACGACCAGGCGCAGAGATTGATGATTACTTCCATGTTATACTTCACTACGGTGTTAAACGTGTCACTTTACATAGTAGCAGTTACGTAAAGCAAGCAGGTCCACACTTTACACTGCATGGAGATAAAGGTTCTATCGTGAAATACGGTATGGATTCACAAGAAGAACAATTAAAAAATGGAGTGAAGCCAGGCGATAACGGTTATGGAGTAGATGCTGAAGAGAATTTTGCTACTTTACATACGGAAGAAAAGCTAGAGCGTATTCCAACAGAAGTTGGCTGTTATGATATGTATTATAAAGGTGTAAGAGATAGTATTGTAAATGGTGAGAAACCACCTGTAACAGCACAAGAAGGCTTAGAAGTTATCAGACTTATTCAATTAGCGATTGAAAGTAGTGAAACGGGTAGAGTCATCACTGTAAAATAAAAAAAGACACGAATTTCGTGTCTTTTTTTATTAGGAATATGTGAATCTGACTAATTATTTAGTTTAATCGTTTGTCATACATTAACTGAATTTGTATGCCGTAAGGATCTTCAATAACACCATATGCTTCACTAAATATATTTTTTTCTAGCGGAGAGAGTATCTTCACGTTCTTATCGGAAATTAAATTATTATAAAATCTTTGTATTTCTTCTAAATTAGCGCTTTGAATGCAAAGTGACATATTATTTCCGACGTTATAACGTTCAGTAGGATTCATTGTATCTTCTGCTATCATTAGCTTTGTATTCCCAATTTGTAAAACAGAGTGAGCAATATGATCTTTATTTTCACTTGTAATTTTAAAAGAACGATCTCTTTTCGCCAGTTCTTCATACGTAACAACCATTAACTTTTTGGCTTCTAAATTACGTGTATAAAAGTTAATTGCCTCCTTTGCTTGCCCATTCATTGAGAGAAAAATAGCTATTTCTAAATTCATAAATTTATAACTCCTTTATTAGTTAATAATAATAATATAGACTAAAAAGGTTTCAATACATGACACCTTTCGGGAGGGAAATATGAAAAAAACAGAACGAATTAATGATATGCTTATTTTCTTGAATAATAAAAGATATTTTAATTTAAAAGATTTAATGAATAGATATGATATTTCTAAAAGTACCGCGTTGCGAGATATTCAGTCATTGGAAGAAATAGGTGTACCAATATATTCTGAGCTAGGTAGAAATGGAAGTTATAAAATTATAGAAAATAGTGTGTTATCGCCAATTTATTTTAGTGTGGATGAAATGTATGCGTTATACTTTTCGATTCTTACATTAAATGGATACAAGACGAAACCATTTAATATAGAAAGTATTGCACTTGAAAATAAATTTAAACATGTATTACCCGATAATGTGAGTAAAAATATTTCAATAATGGAACGAACGCTTTCTTTTGAAGTAACAAATCATAGTAATTTTAGTCCGTTCTTAAAAGAAATTTTACAGGGGATTTTTGCTGAGCGAGTGTACCATTTAACATATTTAAAAAAAGATGAGGAGAAAGTATTGGTCGCCCAATTTATTCGAATAGAATCTAAATTTGGCCAGTGGTATGCTAAAATCTTTAATTTTGAGACAAATCATGTTCAAATAATTAGATGTGATAAAATTCTTTCTATTGTGGAAACAAGCAGTAGTAATTCAAAAAATCTTGAAGAATTGTTAAGTTATCTTACTAATTTTCATAGAAGGCCTGATGCGACTGATTTTATTGTCGTTGTTAATCAAAAAGGAAAAGACATTTTTGATAAAGAGAATTATCCTTCTATGAAGATACAAAAAGAAAATGAAAATTATAGTATAACAGGCTATTTTAACAAGCAAGAAGTTGAGTTTATTTCAAGTTACTTTCTGAATTTCGGTGAAACAATTATCTCAATTCAGCCAGTTATGCTAAAAGAGTTAATCTATAATAAGGTATTATCTATAAAGCAGCATTTAACTTCTATAAGATAAATTTTGACATGAAAAAGCCCTTGTGATTTAAATATCTAAAGGGCTTTTTTGTGATGTTATTTGTTCTTTAGAAACATTATTTTTCTGGGACGGACAGTCCATAAAAGAACATCGTAACGATATCTTGTATATGTTTTTCGCGATCTCCTTCAAGAAGTTGTGCCCCGAAATCATCACCTAGTTTAGTGAACATTTGAATGTATAGTAACATCATTTCTTTAGTAAGGTGAGGGTTAATTTCATTTTGTTGCTGTGCTTGTTCTAATATTTCTAAATACCAAGGCAGGATTTTTTCGTTTTGATAACTATAAATAAACTCTCGGAGCTCTTCATCTCTTTGCATCATTTGTAGTAACATATCCGGCCGAAATAACCCACCAGTATTCATTTTTCTTACAATCATCTTTTGCATCATCTCATGAAAAGGTAATTTTTCCTCTCCAAGTTTTTTATAATATTGAAATTCAGATGTTATAAATTCTTGTATCAGTTCTCTAAATAATGCTTCTTTACTTCCGAAATGATTATAAATGGTAACTTGAGAAACGTTTGCTTCTTTTGCAATATGCTCTATTTTCACTTCATTAAATCCACGTTCTGAAAATAATACGAAAGCTGCTTCTTTAATGGCACGTTTTTTCTTTTCTTTCACTCTTTCAAAGCCGTTCAATGCAATCACCTCAATTAAAATATACAAGAAAAAATAATGGAAAACAATAATTTTGAAATATGGACATATAAATATTTCAAAAAGTTGTTGCGAATATGAAAGATGAGGAGTACAATAATTTTGAAATATCAAGCAATAAATATTTCAAAAAATGAGGTGGGCTTATGATTTCAGTTCAAAATGTTACAAAGCAGTTTTCAAATGGGAAAGGCTTGTTTCATATTACATTTGAAGTGAAAGAAGGAGAAGTATTCGGTTACTTAGGACCAAATGGTGCCGGGAAATCCACAACGATTCGTACTTTAATGGGATTTATAAAACCGACAGCTGGAAAATCTTCAATGTTCGGATTAGATTGTTGGAATGATGCCGCGAAGATTCAAAGGGAAGTTGGTTATTTACCAGGAGAAATTTCTTTTATTGAAGGAATGAATGGATTAGAGTTTTTAAAGTTAATGCAAGGAATGCGCGGCTTAAAGGATACGAAAAAACGAGATGAATTAATAGAACGTCTACAATTTGATGTGAAAACACCGATTCGAAAAATGTCTAAAGGAATGAAACAAAAAGTAGGAATTGTTGCTGCTTTTATGCATGATCCAGAAGTGTTAATTTTAGATGAACCGACATCAGGGCTCGATCCACTTATGCAGCAAGTATTTATAGATTTAATAGTAGAGGAAAAGCAAAGAGGAAAAACAATTCTTATGTCGTCGCATATTTTTACTGAGATTGAGAGAACTTGTGACAGAGTGGCTATAATTAAAGATGGTCGCCTTGTAACGGTTGAAAATATTCATGATTTACAAAGTATGAGACGACAGGTAATAGATGTAACCGTATCATCGCAAGAAGAAATTGAATCTCTTACACAATGTAATTTGCAATTTGAAGCGGTGAAAGGTAGAGAAGCATCGATTATCGTACAAGGAAACTATCAAGCTGTTTTACAAACACTTTCAAACTATAATGTAACGGCACTTCAAACGAGAGCTATGGATTTAGAACATTTATTTATGCATTATTACGATAAGAAAGAAGGGGTAAAGCATGAATAAGCAATTGTTTTTAGCTAGTTTGAAAGAAACACAAAAAAGTATTTTGAGTTATGCAACTGGTGCAGCTTTATATTTATGGTTGATAATTTGGATCTTCCCTTCAATGGTATCGGCGAAAGGGTTAAATGAATTAATAAGTGCTATGCCTGATAGTGTGAAAAAAATTGTTGGCATGGAAAGCCCGATTCAAAACGTAATGGATTTTTTAGCTGGCGAATATTATAGTCTATTGTTTATTATTATTTTAACAATTTTTTGCGTAACAGTTGCGACGCATTTAATTGCTCGTCATGTAGATAAAGGAGCGATGGCATACTTGCTCGCAACGCCTGTATCTAGAGTGCGAATTGCAATCACACAAGCGGCTATTCTTATATTGGGACTTCTGATTATTGTAGCTGTTACGTATGTAGCGGGTATAGTAGGTGCAGAATGGTTTTTACCAGATAATAACTTAAATAAAGAATTATTTCTAAAGATAAACGTAGTCGGAGGGCTCATATTTTTAGTCGTTAGTGCTTATTCATTTTTCTTTTCTTGTATATGTAATGACGAAAGAAAAGCACTTAGCTACTCAGCAAGTTTAACTATTTTATTTTTCGTAACGGATATGGTAGGTAAATTAAGTGATAAGTTAGAGTGGATGAGAAATATATCATTATTTACGCTATTTCGTCCGAAAGAAATTGCTGAGGGAACGTATAATATATGGCCAGTAAGTTTAGGTTTAACTGCTGGAGCACTTTGTATTTTCATAGTAGCAATTGTAGTGTTTAGAAAGAGGGATTTACCGTTGTAAAGTAGAAAGTCCACTGAGAAAGTGGGCTTTTTTTTGATGAGGAGGAAACGAATGAATCATTTGTTCCGGGTGAAGCTATATGTAAATGATATCGAAAAGTCATTATTGTTCTATGAAGAAGTAATTGGTTTACAGTTGTATAAAAGAAGTATGCATGCAGCACGTTTTAATCACGACCAGTTTTCTCTATTACTAGCTAGTAATTTAACATTGAATGAAAATCACTATTTTTACAATCGAAAAGAAATAAAGGGGAATGGCTTTGAACTAATTATTGTTGTCAATCGAATTGAAGAAGTATATGAACTTTGTAAAGAGAAGAGATGCACAATACAAGAAGAAATTCAAACTTATCCATGGGAGATGAGGGGATTTAAAGTTGTGGATCCAGATGGATATTTCCTTAGAATTACATCTGAGTAAAGGTAAACATGAAAAATGTTTACCTTTTTTATGGAAATATTCAAAAAAATGAACCTTTTTCTAGGCTCATCCGTCTAATACATGTAAAGTTAAATTTGAAGTGAGGATGAAACAGGAGGAGCAATTGTGAAAGTAATCCCTTTATATAAAATGATTATAAAAGAAGAAACTGATGTTTCTTTAGCGAAAAAGGGTGATCATGAAGCATTTATGGCCCTTATACATACAGAAAAAATGAAAATGTATCGTATTGCAAAGGCTATGTTACGTGATGAGACAAATATAGAGGATGCGATACAGGCAACAATTTTAAAAGCCTATGAAAATATAAAAAAATTAAAAAAAGAAGAGTTTTTTCAAACTTGGTTAATTCGAATTTTAATGAATGAGTGTAACAATATTATTAGAGCGTATAAAAAGGTAATTGTGACAGAAGAGAATGATTACAATATGAGTGCGTGTGATCAGTATGAAGATATAGATTTGTGTAATGCGATTCAATCGTTACATGAAGAATTAAGAGCTGTTACGGTTCTTTATTATTATGAAGATATGAATCAAGAGAGTATAGCAAAGCTTTTAGAAATACCAAAAGGAACAGTGAAATCGAGATTGTCACGTGCGAGGGAACAACTGCAAAAACGATTAAAGATAGAATAGGGGGTGTACAAGATGGATAATGAAAAATTATTTGATGAGAAATTAAAAAAGAGAATAAAAGATGAGAATGTTATAATGCCACCAGAGTTAAATGAAAAGATTAATCGTACACTACATAATCTCCCTGTAAAAAAGAAAGGTTACAGAGTTTATATGATGGTTATAAGTGCTGCTGTTCTAACACTTTCAATTGTGTCTATGTCGGAGTTTTCTGATCAAATTTTTGCCCAAAACGGAGGAGTATTTGAATACGTAAAGAAAAAGGCGTTTTCTGATTATGAAAATGAAGAAGAAATAAAATTAAATGTAAACTATCCAGATAAAGAAAAGATTCATGAAAAAATGCTGGATTCTATTGATCATTTTAAAAATATTTCAGGGCAATTTGAGGAATATTCTAGCTCGTCAAGAATTGCTACAACATACAAATATGCGATTGATACGGAGAAACAAAGAGGTATCTCTTCGAAAGAAGATAAACTAGCGAAAAAACGAACAATTATATATAACGAGGGTAAGAAAAAAGAATTTGATGATGAGAAGTATACATATAAAGAGACAAAATGGAGCCCGAAAGAAAGAAACTATGAACTACTAAAATTAAATCCTACGGAAAGATTATTGAGAAAATCAGGCGAGAAAAAAAGATATGATGATGAATATGTGGGATTCGCAAAGTATAGTATGCAATCAGAATTTGCTGATCTATTAATTCGATATAAAGATTGGAATTATAAAGAAACGAAGTATCTTGGACTGGATTGCTACAAAATAGAAGGGACAATAAACATAGAAATGCCTGTAAGTACATCTGAAGATTTAAGAGGGAAATTTGAAATGGTTGTAGAGAAAAATACGGGGATTATGCTAAAGTTCCTTAGTTTCCATGAAGGTATGATTCAATATTCGATTACGACTGAATGGATACAAATAAACAAAGGGTTGAAAGAGAATGTATTTCAAAAGGATAGCACTAATTATGAAAAATTGAAAAATATATTAGATGAATAGAAAACGGAGGGAACGATATGGAGAATACCTCTTCTTCAAGAGAAAAGAAAAATAAAAGAAAATATAAAAAGACAATGATAATAAGTGTATTGTTAGTAGTATTACTATTTGGCGGAGTTGGATATGGTACTTATGTATATATGAAAACTTCTAATCTCGTACAAAAGTCTAGTTTGAATTTAGCGCGTGGTGAAAAATCACATTTACGTGAGGAAACTGTAAAGCCAATTGCAAATAATGTTTCACTTTTAATTATGGGAATTGATGAGAATCAAGAACGACAAAAGGAGTATAATGGTGCATTTCATACAGATGCACTACTGTTAGCTACTTTTAATAAAGATGATAAGACAGTGAAATTAACGAGCATACCACGTGATACATATACATATGTTCCAGTTGAAAAGAAAAAAGATAAAATAACTCATGCGTATGGAAGTGGTTTCGTTAAAAATGGTAAAGATGGAGGACCGCAAGCTTCAGTGGAAGCAGTAGAAAAGTTGCTACAGGTGCCTGTTGATTATTTTGTGAAGTTTAATTTCAATTCATTTACTAAAATTGTTGATGGATTAGATGGGATTGAAGTAGATGTCCCAGTTGAATTTACGGAACAAAATAGTAAAGATGAACCTGACGCAATCCATTTGAAAAAAGGACTACAAAAATTAACAGGGGAAGAAGCGCTTGCACTGGCAAGAACGCGTCATATTGATAGTGATGCAATGAGAGGTCAGCGCCAACAACTTGTTATTGAAGCGATGTTAAGTAAATTAAAAAGTATAGGCTCGATTACGAAGCTAGAAAAAATAGTTGAGGCGGTTGACGGCGATTTTAAAACAAACTTAGTAATGGATGATATTTTATCTTTTTATAAATATGGTTTAAATGGTTCAGTTGAAAAGATTCAATTAGGCGGAGATGATTTATATTTACCCAACGGTCCAAATGGACAACGTGTATATTATTATAATCCTAATAAAAAAGATCTACAGAGTTTGAGTAATACTCTTAGAACACATCTAGGATTAAGTGAAAAGCAAATTGAGGAGAATTGAAGCAGGCGAAATGTCTGCTTTTTTATTTTTGTAGAAAAGAGGTTTGTTACGATATACATTATTTATTAACAATAATTTACAAGTGTTTTATAGTGGAGGGATATAAAGACTATTAAATCAATGCATAGAATTCAATGTGGTATAGTGTTTCGAAAGATTATGGAATTTTTATGAATATTACTGTAAAAAAATAATTTTTTTAAAATTTTCAATAATAACACTTTACAAAACTCAAAAAATTAGTAGAATAATAGTTAATAAGAATCTTCTGATAAATATATAAAGAAAAACAGAATTATCAGAAGATTCTTAAATGAGAGCGTTAAGAATTAGGGAGGGTACAGAAAGTGAAAAAGAAAAAAATGAAAAAACTAACAGCAGTTGTAGCACCAGTTTTAGCAATGAGTATGGCACTAACAGCATGTTCTACATCAGGCGGAGATAAGAAGACAAACACAAATTCTAGCTCTGGCGGAGATAGTAAATCAGAAGAAAAATTAGCAGCGAAACAAGTACTAAATCGTACTGAAACAAATGAGATTCCAACAATGGATACTTCTAAAAATACCGATACATTAGGTTCTCAAATTTTAGGGAACACAATGGAAGGTTTATATCGATTAGATAAAGATAACAAACCAATCCCAGCTGCGGCAGAATCAAGCACGAAGAGTGAGGATGGTAAAAAATATACATTCAAATTACGTAAAGATGCAAAATGGTCAAATGGTGATCCTGTAACAGCGAAAGATTTCGCATTTGCATGGCAACGTCTATTAGACCCAAAAACAGCTGCTGAGTATGCATTCATTGCATTCCCAATTAAAAATGCAGAAGCGGTTAATAAAGGGGAAAAACCTGTAACTGAACTAGGAGTAAAGGCAGTAGACGACCTTACTTTAGAAGTTGAATTAGAACAAGCAGTGCCATACTTCTTAAACTTAGTAGCATTCCCATCGTACTATCCATTAAATGAGAAGTTCGTAAAAGAAAAAGGGGATAAATACGGTTTAGAGTCTGATACAACAGTATATAACGGACCGTTCGTTCTTACTGATTGGAAGCATGAGCAAGGCTGGAAACTGAAGAAAAACGATCAATATTGGGATAAAAAGACAGTAAAACTAGATGAAATTAACTATAGCGTAGTAAAAGAAGTAGCTACAAGAGTAAACTTATATGATACAAATGCAGTTGATTTTGCGCTATTAACAGGTGAATTCGTTGATAAGTATAGAAGTAATAAAGAAGAATTTGGCACATACTCACAAGTAAGCACTTACTTCTTACGTATGAACCAAAAACGTGGCGGACAAGATACACCGTTAAAGAGCCAAAAATTACGTGAAGCAATCGCACTTTCAATCGATAAAAAGAATTTAGCAAACGTTATTTTAAATGATGGATCTAAACCTGCGGACTTCTTAGTACCAAAAGGATTAGCAACTGGACCAGACGGTAAAGACTTCCAAGAAACATTTAAAAATGGTATTAAACCAGATGCGAAAAAAGCAGCAGCTGCATGGGATGAAGCGAAAAAAGAGCTTGGAAAAGATCAAGTTACAATTGAGCTATTAAACTATGACACTGGTAATGCGAAAAAAGTTGGGGAATATGTAAAAGATCAAATTGAGAAAAACTTAAAAGGTGTAACTGTTAATATTAAACTTCAGCCATTCAAACAAAAGCTGAAATTAGAAACAGAGCAAGACTATGATTTATCATATGCTGGTTGGGGACCTGACTACGCAGATCCAATGACATTCTTAGATATGTTCCAGTCTAATCATTCTCATAACCAAATGAGCTTCACTGATTCAAAATATGATGATATGATCAAAAAGGCTGGCACTGAATTAATGGGTGACGCGAAGAAACGTTGGGAAGAGCTAGGAAAAGCTGAGAAATTACTTCTTGAGCAAGATGTAGCACTTGTACCTTTATACCAACGTGGTGATGCTTATGTTAAAAAGCCAAATGTAGAAGGTATTGTTCACCATAATATTAGTCCAGAGTATAGCTTCAAATGGACGTATATCACTGAAAAAGGTGGAAAATAATTTTAAATAATGATGCTTCTTTAAGTGGATATATGCAAGTTCTTAACTTATGCTGGTAGTGAGAATTTTATTGTTCACAATAGGAAGATAAAATGAAAGAGCATTTCAAAAGTAGACTATTTACTTTTGGAATGCTCTTTTATTATGAAATTAAATGTAAATAAAGCAATAGATATAAGGAAGATGGTACTTATATAGTGGATAGGAAGAATTTGTATAGTAATAATTGTAAAAAACACTTGTTACTATCACAAAAAAATAATTTTTAGAATATTTTAAAAATAACTTTACAAAACCTGAAAAATTAGTAGAATATTAATTAATAAGAATTTTCTGATAATCGTTTATTAGAAAATCTATCAAAATTAGTTTCGTACATATAATTGGGGAGGGTACAAAAATGAAGAAAAAGATGAAAAAGTTCACGGCGGTTGTAGCGCCAGTTTTAGCGATGAGTATGGCGTTGACAGCGTGTTCTGGATCTGGTGGGGAGAAGAAAACAACTACGACGTCTAGTGGTGGTGGGGAAGAGAAAAAATCAGAAATTAAATACGCAGCGAAACAAGTGTTAAATCGTACAGAGAATCAAGAAATTCCGACGATGGATGTTTCAAAATCTACTGATACATTAGGTTCTCAAATTTTAGGGAACACAATGGAAGGTTTATATCGATTAGATAAAGATAATAAGCCAATCCCAGCTGCTGCAGAATCTAGTACGAAAAGTGAGGATGGCAAAAAATATACATTTAAATTACGTAAAGATGCTAAATGGTCGAATGGTGACCCTGTAACAGCAAAAGATTTCGTATACGGATGGCAGCGCTTACTAGATAAAAATACAGCTGCAGAATATGCGTTTATTGCTTACTATATTAAAAATGCAGAAGCGATTAATAAAGGCGAAAAACCTCTAACAGATTTAGGAGCAAAAGCGGTAGATGATTATACGCTAGAAGTAGAATTAGAAAAGCCAGTACCATATTTCTTGAATTTAATGGCATTTCCATCATACTATCCTTTAAATGAAAAGTTCGTAAAAGAAAAAGGAGATAAGTTCGGTTTAGAAGCAGATACAACGTTGTATAACGGACCGTTCGTTATGGCTTCATGGAAACATGAACAAGGATGGCAGCTAAAGAAAAATGATAAGTACTGGGATAATAAGACTGTAAAATTAGAAGAAATTAACTACAGTGTAGTAAAAGAAGTTGCGACGAAAGTAAACTTATATGATACAGGATCAATTGACTTTACATTATTATCTGGAGAATTCGTTGATAAATATAAATCAAACAAAGAAGAGTACGGTGAGTATTCAGAAGCAAGTACATTCTTCTTACGTTTAAATCAAAAGCGTAATGGACAAGATACACCGTTAAAGAGCAAAAAACTACGTGAAGCAATCGCATTATCAATTGATAAAAAAGGTTTAGCAACCGTAATTTTAAATAACGGTTCAAAAGCAACAGATCAATTAGTACCAAAAGGACTTGCGACAGGACCAGACGGTAAAGATTATCAAGATACATTTAAAAATGGCCTGAAATATGATCCGAAAAAAGGTGCAGCAGCTTGGGAAGCAGCGAAAAAAGAACTTGGAAAAGATCAAGTGACAATTGAATTACTAAGCTATGATGATGGAACTGCGAAAAAAATCGCTGATTACTTTAAAGATCAAATTGAGAAAAACTTAAAAGGTGTAACGGTTAACACGAAAATTCAGCCGTTCAAACAAAAACTAAAATTAGAGTCAGCGCAAGATTATGAAGTTTCGTTTGCAGGTTGGAGTCCAGATTATTCAGATCCAATGACATTTATTGATATGTTTGAATCGAAGAGCCCGTATAACCAAATGAGTTATTCGAATCCAAAATACGATGAAATGGTAGCAAAAGCAGGGAATGAATTATTAGCTGATCCGAAGAAGCGTTGGGAAACGTTAGGAAAAGCAGAAAAATTATTCCTTGAAGAAGATGCAGGATTAGTTCCTTTATACCAAACAGGAAGAGCGTATGTAATGAAGCCGAATGTAAAAGGAATTGTGAAACATAACATCAGTCCAGAATATAGCTTTAAGTGGGCTTATGTAACGGAAGGGAAATAATAAAAAAGAGCGTGTTCAAAGTAGAAACATTACTGTTAACACGCTCTTTTTCTATTCAATTAAATAGAGAAGAATAAGAAAAGTAGTACTGACATATAGTAGATGGGGGAGAATTCGTATAGTAGTAATAGTAAAATACATAGTTACTATGAAAATAAAATAATGGAAACTTCAAAAATGAGGATAATTACCAAGATGTTAATTGGTGAAAAAGTATTAATAACTAAGTTCATAGAAAATCTCTCAAAGTTAGTTTCGTACATATAATTGGGGAGGGTACAAGAATGAAGAAAAAAATGAAAAAACTAACGGCAGTTGTAGTGCCAGTTTTAGCAATGAGTATGGCGTTAACAGCATGTTCTTCTGGATCTGGTGGGGAGAAGAAACCGACTACAACGTCTAATAATGGTGGGGAAGAGAAAAAATCTGATATAAAATATGCAGCGAAGCAAGTGCTAAATCGTACAGAAACGAATGAAATTCCGACGATGGATACTTCAAAAAGTACAGATACACTTGGCGCACAAATTTTAGGGAATACGATGGAAGGTTTATATCGCCTTGATAAAGATAATAAGCCAATACCAGCTGTAGCAGAATCTAGCACAAAAAGCGAGGATGGTAAAAAGTATACATTTAAATTACGGAAAGATGCAAAATGGTCAAACGGTGATCCAGTAACAGCGAAAGATTTCGTATTTGCATGGCAACGTTTAGTAGATCCAAAAACAGCTGCTGAGTATGCATTTATTGCTTACTATATTAAAAATGCAGAAACAATTAATCAAGGAAAAGGAGAAGTTGCAACATTAGGTGTAAAAGCGGTAGATGATTATACACTTGAAGTGGAACTGGAAAGACCAGTACCATATTTCTTGAACTTAATGGCATTTGCGTCATACTATCCATTAAATGAAAAGTTCGTAAAAGAAAAAGGGAATAAATTCGGTTTAGAGTCTGATACAACAGTATATAACGGACCGTTCGTTCTTACTGATTGGAAACATGAGCAAGGCTGGAAATTAAAGAAAAATGAGCAGTATTGGGACAAAAAGACTGTAAAACTAGAGGAAATCAACTATAGTGTAGTAAAAGAACCAGCTACGAGAGTAAATTTATATGATACAGGTGCAATTGATTTCGCACTTTTATCAGGTGAATTTGTTGATAAGTATAGAAATAATAAAGAGGAGTTTGGCGCATATTCGGAAACAAGTACGTTTTATTTACGTCTAAACCAAAAACGTGGTGGGCAAGATACACCTTTAAAGAGTAAAAAATTACGTGAAGCAATTGCATTATCAATTGATAAGAAAGCTTTAACGAATGTCATTTTAAATGATGGTTCAAAACCAGTGGATTACTTAGTACCAAAAGGTTTAGCGAGTGGACCAGACGGTAAAGATTTTGCAGAAACGTTCAAAAATGGTTTAAAACAAGACTCCAAAAAGGCAGCAGCAGCTTGGGATGAAGCGAAAAAAGAACTTGGAAAAGATCAAGTCACAATTGAACTGTTAAATTATGATACTGGTAATGCGAAAAAAGTTGGGGAGTATGTAAAAGATCAAGTTGAAAAAAACCTAAAAGGCGTGACAGTAAATATTAAACTGCAACCATTTAAGCAAAAGCTTAAATTAGAATCAGACCAAGATTATGATTTTTCATATGGTGGCTGGAATCCAGATTATGCGGATCCAATGACATACCTTGATATGTTTGAAACGACAAATTCTCAGAACCAGATGAGCTACTCAAATTCAAAATATGATGACATTATTACTAAAAGTAAGACAGAATGGATGGCTGATGCAAAAAAACGTTGGACAGAGTTAGGAAAGGCTGAGAAAATATTACTTGAAGATGATGTAGCGCTTGTACCTTTATACCAAAGTGCTAAATCATATGTTATGAAACCAAATATAAAGGGAATTGTGAAACATAATATTAGTCCGGAATATAGTTTCAAATGGGCGTATATTGAAGAGAAATAATAAAGTGAAACTTTAATCAGACTGCCCAGCAAATGACAGGATAGAAGAAAAAGCATTTTCAAGTTGCGGTATTAGAGCAATTGAAAATGCTTTTTCTATGCACTTTTTATTCCTTCCTTGAATATATAAAATAAAAAAGGGAGAATCCCATGGAACGAAATGCATACATCGATTTCCTAGCTTATTACGGAATAGGGAGTGCTCACCCTGGTGGTTTTACGTTAACAAAAAAATTGTTAGCGCAACTGCCTTTTAAATATGGAGCGAATGTCCTTGAGATAGGATGCGGTACGGGGAAAACAGCGGCGTATATGACAAAAGAGTGTGGTTATAACGTAACGGCGGTTGAAAAGAATGAGATTATGATTCAAAAGGCGAAAGATAGATGGGCGTTTGAAGGATTAGACATTCAATTAATTGAAGGAAATGCAGAGCAATTACCTTGCTTATATGACTCATTTGAGTTCGTACTCGGAGAATCGATACTCGCTTTTACAGAGAAAGAAAGGGTTATCTCGGAGTGCTATCGTGTATTACAGAAGGATGGCAAGCTTGTTGTCATTGAAATGATTATTGATAGGCACATTGAGAAGAATGAGGAAGAAAAAATTGCCCGATTATACGGGATGAAAGAACTATTAACTGAGAATGAATGGGTACAATTATTTCAGAAAGCAAATTTTAAAAGAATTACAATTGCTGGCGGCGGTACAATTGCAGAAACGATCTCTGGCTATATAGAAGAGCCAGAATGGAATGTATCACAATTTGTCCCGAATGAGTTATATGAGGCATGGGTACAGCATGAAAATGTACGACTTATGTACCAACATATTTTAGGTCATCGTATTTTTATATGTGAAAAATAAAGAAAGAGAGTTGACTAAAGATAGTCAACTCTTTACTATATTAAATGAAAAATAATGCAGCTAATGTAATTCCGAAGATGAAACCAAATCCGAGTTCGACGCCCCAGCCACAACCGCCGCCTCCCCAGCCGCCGCAACTACCACAACCACGACCGCCACATCCACAGCCGCTGAATCCACCACCACAACCAAATCCGCAACTATCACATCTGCTAATGCCACCACAAAGGTCACAGCCACCGTTTGCATATGCGTCATAGTATCCAAATCCTGTATCAAAAGATGAGCGCTGTTGCACTGGTTCAATCCATACAGAGCTTTTTGTCAGATCAATTATTTTGCCTAAATGAATACGACCATCACGATCTTCAATTCGAACGACTTTACCGAAATAACGTTGGCACGTATCGTAACATTTTTGTCTATGCATATTCTTTCCTCCTTCCCCATTACAGTAATACGATATGTAATGGGGACAAGTGCGGCTTGTACGAATGTCCTATCTATCATAATTGTTATAGAAAGGGGAAATATAGGAGAAGGATATATAAGGAGGAAAAAGTAATGAAATCTACAGATCAGTTTCAGATATACGAAGTACCGTGGGAAGAGTTTATTGAAGCTTTGCGAGAGGAAATGAAGAAGCAAGTTGGGGCAGATATTATTGATACAGTAGTTTGCAATTTAGAAGATGGTTTTGAAGTGTATACATATGTGCAGGGGGATTTGGATTTTGAATATAAAGAAGCGCTGGAAAGGAAATACGGGAGCGATGCAAAAACTCCTAATGTGTTAACGATTATGTTATTAGCTAGCATTTATAGTACAAGTGAAGAGAATTTACGCTTACATGCGGATAATAAAGATAATCCGATTGTTGAAGTGTATGTGAAGAAATAAATCAAACTTTTTGTTATGTGTTTTCAATATGAAAAGTAGGAAAAGTCTGTTTTAAGTGTAGAGCTTAAACAGGCTTTTTTACTTATATTATCGGATAGAAAACGCTAGAAGGAATCATATTCAGTATATAACTGTTTACATAATAAAGTTATGATGCGCTAGTTGTCCTAAAATACAAGTCATATATCTTGTATCCTCTCATAAATTTAAACATAGGAATTTGTCTACAAAGGTGGCGAAGCCTCATCATGAAAATTCGAATTTGTGCCACATTTATGTTGTTTCTATTTATATGGTTACATCCTTTTTGGACTTTTGCAAAAGGAGAGGAGGCAAAGGAAAGGGTCGTTTCACTTGTATATGATGATTCGGGCAGCATGAGAAATAACGATCGCTGGAAATATGCCAATTATGCTTTGCAAAGTTTAGTTGCGCTATTAGATGAAAAAGATAAATTCTCTTATGTTCCAATGAGCAAGCCGAATGATCCATTAAACATTTCGTTAACGAAGGATAAGAGACAAACAGAAATTGAGGGAATTGGAGCATGGAAAACGTATTTAAATACTCCGTTTAGCGCAGTAGAAACGGCGATGCAATCTATAAAAAAGGAAGCAGATATAGATGGGAAACGTGAATTTTGGCTTATTGTCTTAACTGACGGGGCATTTAATGATTTAGAGAAAGATAAAGTTGACGGAAAAGAACAAATCTTGCAGAAGTTAGCACAATTTAAGAAGGATATGGATGCAAAAAAGATATCGTTACATCCAATTTTAATTACGATGGAAGAGGATTTAGGACAGCAAGAAAAGGCACAACTAAATACGTTTAAAGAAATATGGAAGAAAGAGATAAACGGAGTTACGATGCCATCTAGTGGAGAGGATGGTATTGTAAAAAGCGTCAATCAAGTGGCAGCGTTAGTTGCAAATCGTGATCCGTTCTCCTCTGTTGAATTGATTGTAAAAACGAAAGTAGTAGGGAAGAAAGTAGAGATTACAACACCATTTCCGTTAAAGCGTATGACGCTTGTACGACAATCGCCTTCTTTGTCTAATTATCAGGTCACACAAATTTCTAAACCGTTACAATTACAATCTTCTTATTCCATACATGCACCAGGAGAAGCGAAATTATTCGGAAATATAGTTCATATAAGTACGGAAAATCAGGAAGTTATTAAACCAGGAACGTATACGATAGAAGTGGATCGAGATATTGAGAAAGAAGGACTACAAGTACTAGTTGAACCGGCGCTTAACTATACTGTTTCTACTTATGACAAAGACGATAGTATTCAAAAAAATGTGGGGAAAATGTACGAAGGTGTTACTGCTGTTATTGAAGCGAAGCCTACGGAATTACCAATTCAGTCTTCATATTTTCAGGCAGAAGTAGAAATAGACGGAAAACAGTACCCGATGAAGTGGGACGATAAAAAACATGTATTTTACTATGAAACGAAGATCGATAAAGGGTTAGTGCGCGGGAAAGTTCATATGAACATAAAGGGGTTTTACAGACAGACGAAGGAATTTAAAATCGAAGTAACTGAAAAACCAAAATTATCATTGCAAACTATTACGAAAGATTATGAGGAAAAAGTAACGAATTTAGAGAATAGTAAACCGTTTATTATACAACCACAGTTAGATGGTAAGCCGATGACAGAAGAAGCTGTAAAGAAACTATTAAAATCTACTGGTGTCACATCTAAACAATCAATCAACTATGAAATAAAACAACAGGATAATCAAATTTATATTTATCCTCGCCCTCATTACTCCGACACATTCAATTTTACAGATACTGGCACCGTAGAAGCTACCATCGTAGTGCAAGATTCAAAATTACAAGAAGTAAAGAAAAATATATCACTTCATATTCAAAATGCACCGTTTTATGAAAAATATGCGCTTATTTTTAAGTTTGTTATTCCTATCACTTTATTATTGTTAGTAGTAGGAATAATCGTTTTAGGATGGATTGTTCGTCCAAGATTTCACCGAAAAGCACTATTGTATTACGAATGGGATCAAGAGGTAGCGAAAGATTGGTTATATCAATCTGAGCCAGAATTACTTAAAAATAAATGGTGGAAACACTATTTTGGCATTCCATTCCGAGCAGAAAGAAAGACTGTGCAATCCGTTACGTTTATAGCGAAGAAAGGATCAAAATCGATATTTGTAGCGAAAGAGTCACAAGTAGTAGGAATGATTATTGATGGGATGTTTATAACAGAAGATGAGGTTGGAATGGAACATAAGACGCTATATCCAAATGAACTTTTAGTAATTGATAGAGGGTATGGTAAAGAAATTTACAAATATGAATGTGAATAGTAGATAGGGAAAAGGAGGGAGACTTATCTTTCTCCCCTCTTTTCAAACAAGCAAGAATAGGAAGGTGGTTCACATGACGTTACAAGTTCCAACGATATTAATTGGTTTAGGTGGAATCGGTAGTACTGTGACACATCAAATATATGAAAGGCTACCTGAGGAGCGCCGAAAAAAGGTAGCAATGCACGTATTTGATACAGATGTGAATACATTGAGTAAATTTGATCATATTCGAAAGTTTAAGACGCAAACGAGTTCTAGTAAAACACCAAGAGAGTATATTGCGGGAGATCCAACGATTCCAGAGTGGTTTCCGATGGACCCGACTATACTTGATAAACCACTGACAGAAGGGGCAGGACAGTTACGCGTCATTTCCCGTTTAGCGTTACTTGCTGCGATGAAAGAAGATAAATTGACATCCTTTTGGCAAGAAATTGAGAAGATTTTTCCGGTTACAAGCGATCAAACGGAATATGGAGTGCGTGTCATTATCGTAACATCACTAGCGGGCGGAACAGGTTCAGGGATGTTTCTACAAATTGCATTATATTTACGTGAAATGCTTCGTAAAAAATTGCAGCATCACAACATTTTAATACGTGGTGCGTTTTTAATGCCTGACGTTTTAGTTAAGACGAGAACGGTTAGTGCGAAAGAGTTTGAAACGGTGCAAGCAAACGGCTATGCCTCGTTAAAAGAATTACATGCCATTACACTCGGTTCCACTGGAGAATTATCAAAACGCGGCGGTGTGACGATTGAATTAGAATATCGACCTGATCAAGTAGATGAAGACGGAAGAACGAATCATACGATTAAACAACATCATTTACCGTACAATTATTGTTTCTTATACGATTACGAAAATCTACATGGACACCATCTGCACAATTTATCAGATTATATGGAGCAAATGGCAAATACGATTTATTTACAGTTATTCAGTCCGATGTCTGCAAATCATTTTGCACAGGAAGATAATCAAATTCAGCAATTAGCAGAATCAAGCGGGAAAGGACGATATTGCGGGGCAGGAACGGCAAAGATTATTTATCCGTATGAGCACGTGTTAAAATATTGTGCTTTAAAATGGGCTGTGCAAGGTTTGGATGAATCGTGGCTTCATTTAGATCAATTGTTTCAAGAGAAGAAGCAAAGATATGATCAAGATGTAAAACGTGGGATGCAGCGTGAAAAGCCAGAGCGTGGGAAAAGTTATTTAGAAGACTTAGAACATCTTGCTACTCGTCCAGAACAGGCCCATATTTTCTATAGACAAATGTACAATGAAACGCGTGAAGGAGCAGAGGGCGGTAAAGTGGGTGTGGCGAAATCTAAACTGTTTTTAGAGGCTATAGAAAGCTATGTACAGCGAACGGTGCAAAAAGATGAGGAATTAAACCGTCTGCAACACGAGTGTAAAATTTCGGCTGCGAAACTGAAAATGATGGAGCAAATGAAAGGTGAAGTAGCAAGGGTGGATCATGCGGTTCGTTTATATGCGTATGCGATTCCGAGCCGCGTACATGAGCATGTAACGACACTATTGTATGACATGATTGAATCAGACCGTTTTTCACCAAGTGGTTCTGAAGGGCAGTCCTATCAATTAAATACATGGTTTTTAAAGAAAACAGATCCTGTTCATCCAGTATCAGCTCGTTTTATGTTGTATGAAATTCGAAAGCAGTTAGTCGAGAAAATGAATCGACTACATGAAAATAATGAACAAAAGCGTAATTTAATTCAAAACTACGATAAGAAATTTAATGTAAGTAATATTGATGGAACAGTAACAGCTGTTCGTCGAGTAGAAATCGCGCAGCAACAAGGCTGGTTTGGAAAAATGATGAATAATCAGCAGCGTTTGTTTAAAAAAGAATTTGAAGATATTGTAACGCAGTACGTACACAAATTAAACGAGTATCGTAAAGAAATGCTATTAGAACTCGTTTATCAATCGCTTTATCAAGCAGTTAATAAAATGATTCAATATTGGGAAAGGTTTTTTGATAATTTACATGAAACGCGTGAAAATTTATTGTTTGAAATTCAAAAACGAAGCAAGGAATTTGAAGGGAAAACAAACCCAACGAATGTATACGTATTAGCTGAAGAAAAGTTGCAAGAAAAGATATGGCAAGATATGCAACAACATTTGAATTTAGGTGTATTACCGAAAGATATATCTGCGGAAATTTATATGAGTTTATACGGGGAATATTGCCGGGATGCGAAAACAGAAGAGATTCAATCGAAAAAGGTAGAAGACTTTTATCGTGAGCACATACTAAGTTATTGCTACGATGAATTACAAATACGCTATCGTGATAAATTAGAGCTGAATATCGTTGAGGCGTTACGAAAAGAGGCCGATTATAAGAAGCGTGATCGTGATGAATATGTACGTGAAAAAATTGAAGACTTGTTCCATTTAGCAAGTCCATTCGTTCCGAAAGTTTCCCACCATAGGGAATTACAATATTGGGGTATACATCCATCCTTAAAGAAAGAACTGCAAGAAGAATTAATTCAAGAAATGTTTAAAGAAAAAGATACAGTACATGAAGCTTTTTCGCCATTTGAAGTCATTTGTTATCGTGCGCATTACGGTTTATCATTGCAAGACTTTCCTAAGCTTTCCTCAGGGCATATTGCAAATGGATTTATGAATGATAAAGGTGATTATTTTCAGTCTTACTATCGCCGTGTGAACAAGTTGAATAGTAAAAAATCTAGTTTAACGCCGCATTTAGATAAATATTGGCACTTGCCAGCCTTCATGCCAGACTTAAATGCAACGCAAACGAAGTTAGATTACGATAAATGTAATCGCGCTCTTCTATACGCGTATATGTATCGTTGGATTAGTTTAGTTGCTGTTGATGGCCAGTTCGTGTATCAATATAACGGTGTTGGACGTAGCTTCTTAATTCAGTCGATGGGAAAAAATATTTCAAGTGAAAGTTACAAATTACACAGAGCATTGCTTCATAATCCATTTATTTATGAAAACATCTTGTCCAGATTTGAAGAAGAACAAGAAAAGGCGATGATACAAGGCGGACATTTATATACACATCCGTTCGTATTAGGCGCTCAAGATATTAGATGGCTGCGTAAAGAGCATGTCCATAATATTTTAGATATGATTTTAATGTATGACCGTGAGGCGAAATATGATCCAACGTTAGAAGAAACTTCTGATGAATTATTAAGATTGTTCCTTGATGAAATTGAGTTATATTTCCAAAACTACTACGGTACAGGTGCCGATATGGTGGCAAAGAAAGAGAAAGAAATGTTTATTAAACAATTGTGGGATCGTTCGTACGCGAAAGGTTATGTAGATCCAAATAGTGCTCCTTATAAAAAGTGGCAAAATTTATTAAGCGTTCATGATGAAGAAGAAACGCCAAAAACGAATGTATAATGAATGAAAAGGGAATCCTTAAAAGTGGCAATACAACTTTAGAAAAGAGGGATTCCGATGCCGTTTTTAGGAAGTGTATATCAAATATTTGGATTGTATCCAGAAATTTATTATGGAATGATTTCAGCTGAACTTGCGGAGCAACAAAGATTGGAACAAGCGGAAAACGAAGAACCAGAAACAGAAGTATAACTGTATAAGAAGCTTCAAAATAAAAATGATAACACGCTACTTACTCTTTACACGTATAAGAGCAAGTAGCGTGTTTTTACTATTTAATAATCCCGTTTTCTAAAATTTTAATAGTAGGAGTTACTTTCACATTAGCTTTTGAAAAGGCACTTGGCCACTCATCTTCGACAGTTTTCCATTCTTTATATTGAAATGCTCTCGCATAATCACCAAACCCGAATGGATCAAGTTGCTGTTTTTGAATTTTGTGGATTAAATTGTTTAAATCTTTGTTTAGTTGTTTTGTAATAAGTGCAGTTAATTTCTTTCTACCTTTGTCTATATCCATGTTGAATGTAAGTTCAGATACGGAAACTTTAAAATGCATTGCAATATTAAATTTGAAGTGGTTATCGTGATAGCCTGTGTGAATGTCACGATTCATGCTAAGAACATTTATTGTTACGAAATCGTCGCCGTCTGTATCTTTTAGATGACTATTACTTTCAACTGAATGAGAAGGGATTTTCAGGGTAAGTGAAACGGGTATATTCGCTTTCTTTTGTAATAGAAGAAGAAGGGCACTTTCATATCGATTTAAAGACATTTTATAGATTCCGCGAGAAGTCAATAATGCAGAGCCGGTAACGATAATATCCTTTCTCTCTTTTTTTATTTCTGAAATAGCAGGTGTTATACCTTTATTAAAAGTTTGCCTATGGAATTCATGGAATGTCGTAAACGCGGTTCGATTGTATAGTTTGTTCGTATTAATTAAATCTGTTAAATATTCAGGAAGTGCCGGCTTATCTTTAAAATTATTATATATAACTGAGGAGATTGGACCGTCTACTGCAACCATGCGCATATTTCCAGTATTTTTAGGGTCGCGATACCAAACATCAAGGTAAGGCATAGCTCCTTCTTGTTTTAAAAATTTCGTGCTAAATAAAATGAGTTGTAACTTTTCTGTAGATACTAAACCGCTACTTGAACTATTAAATGTTGCTTTTGCTTCTCGAGGGGTATGTACTGTCGCTTCATGAGTTTCGTATTTTTTCTCTACATCTTCATTAAAAATAGGGTTTACGTGGTATACAATTAATTTTCCTTTTGCTTTTGCGTCAAACCCGTAAATTAAGGAAATGGATTGTTTTTCTAGGTCGAGCCGATCTCCTCCACATCCTGTTAAAAAGGTTATGAGAAAGCAAAATATAGTGAAAATAAAGCGTCTCATTTAAATTTTTCTCCTTTTCCAATGCTGATAAAGTGTCATGTATAAGAGAAATACGACTGGGAATAGAAAAACGATAAAATAACTTGCAGTTCCCCAAAATTCCCGCAATGCACTTATTTGATACGAGGATGGGATATAAAAAAATAAAACGAAAACACACCCGAATAATAAAAACCAAACAGGTACTGAACTCCCTTTTTTGTTAAGTAACTGATTGATTCCATCTGAAGCAGTGAAAATATAAGGAATGCAAGAATCAAAAATAATGAAGAGATAAAATGACAAAAAGATAATTTCAAACCGTTCCAGAAATGAAAAGTGAAATGGTGTAACAAGAGAAAGAGTGGGCCATAAAAACTTAGTTATACCATCTGGGCTAAAATACACGAAAGAAACGAATGTAACTTGCAGGTAAACGAATAAAGTAATCATATTTGCAATAACGATTCCTTTTTTTGCAGATGATTTATTACTGAGATAAGGATAAAGGACAAATGCAAACTCAAATCCGAGAAAGGCAATAATAGTTGATTTTACTGTGTTGAAAACTGGTAGCCATCCCTCTTTAAGGAAAGGAAGAAGATAAACCCAATGCCCGTCTTTAAGTGGGATAAATAATAGCAATGGCATCCAGAGTGTAAATAAGACAGTAAAAACAGCATAGCGGCTAATAATAAGAACACCTTTACATGCGAGCATAACCATTGGGATAGATAATAATATCATGACTAAAAACATTGGAGATCTAGGTAAAATCCAAATGTGAATAACGTATAAGAGGGAAAAAATTAAGGAAACAGCTGCAAGAACAGCATATAAAATCCAAAAAATCATTGCTACGCTTCCTAGCCACTTCCCAAGATAACGAGTTAGCACATCAAGTAAAGTATACCCGGGATGTTTTTCCATAATTTTTACAATACACAGACTGACTAAAGTAGTGATAGCGCATCCTATTATAATAGACATCCAGCCATCTGTATTCGCCCCTTGCGCAACTTCACGTGGCAGTGTAAGTACACCGAACCCTACTTGAACACCACTAATCGTTAAAATGTATTGAAATAAACTAATCTCCCTCTTTGCACGCTTTGTCACTTATCTTCCTCCGTTTCTTCTATATCGCGTTGTCGATTCTCTTGTTTTAAGTTAAGGGATAGTGGTCGTTTCTTCATTAGTTTCCATGGTAAACGTACAAGAATGTCTTTTAAATCCGAAGCAAATGACGGAGAAAAAGGACTACCATAAGGAACACCAAGTGATTCCATAGAAAGAATATGGATGATGATAACTGCCATCCCGACCATAATTCCAATGACCCCAAACAAAGAAGCGGTTATCATCATTGGAAAGCGAAGAAGCCGAATTCCTGCTGACATTTCCATGTTAGGGATGATAAAAGAAGCGACTGCAGTAATAGATACGACGATAACCATAACATTACTTACTATTCCTGCTTGGACAGCAGCTTGTCCAATGACAATCCCTCCTACGACTCCAATCGTTTGTCCAACAGGACCAGGAAGCCGAACCGCAGCTTCGCGGAGCATTTCAAGTACTAGTTCCATCAAAAGTGCTTCTAATATAGGCGGGAAAGGAATTTTAGCTCGAGATTCTCCAATTGTTAACAATAATTTAAGTGGAATCACTTCATAATGAAAGGAAATCATAGCAATATAAAGAGCTGGAGCAAATATTGCAATAAATAGTCCGGTAAAACGAAGTAGTCGTATGAAAGATGGAATCATTGGCCGGAAGCTGTAATCATCTATCGTCTGAAAAAAAGATGAAAAGGTCATAGGTCCAATTAATACGCCGGGTGAGCGGTCTACAACAACAGCAATTCGTCCATCCAAAATGTGATGGGCCGTTGTATCAGGGCGTTCGGTTATTGATAATTGCGGAAAGAGAGTATAGGAATTATCTTCAACAAACCCTTCTAATTCTCCGGTAGTAATAATGGCATCCACTTTGATTGATTCGATACGGCATGCCATTTCTTGTACAACGTCTTCGTTTGCAACGTCTGCTAAGTACAGCAAAAAAACCTTTGAAGTAGATCGTTCACCAACAGTGAATTCCTTCACTTTCAATTCGCGATTTGGAATATATCGACGAATAAGTGCAAGACTGTCGCTCGCTACTTCATTAAATCCTTCGTGTGAGCTTTTTATAGCAGTTTCTGTTGTAGGTTCTTCAATACTTCTTTTTGGCGCTGATTGCGTATCTAGTTCTAATGCTGTAAGTTGTCCATTTATAAATAAAATGCTTTTACCATGTAAAAGGGACTGCTCAATGTCGGACCACTGCTGAACTTTCTTTATATTCCCGACTGTAACTGAGGATTCCCAACAATCATCTTCATTCCACTCTTTAAATAGCAGAGGGCGAAGAATATCAATGTTGATAACAGTTTTGTCTACAAGTCCTTCCATATATATAATTGCAGCTACTTTTCCGTTTTTTAACGGAAAAGTACGTGTAATTAATTCTGGAATACCGCTAAAAAGTTTGGACAAGTGCTTTAGATTAATGGAAAGAGAGGAAGAGATAGATTTATTTAAAAGGTGATCAGCTTGTTCTTGTGCAGAGAAAGATTTTTCACCACGTATCCATTTATTAAAAGACCCCATTTGTTCGCTTACTCCTTGTTATGTTTTATATGGGTTATTATGGATAGTTCCGTGCTGACATATGCGTAGTTTAAATTTTATATTGTATATTTTTATCATTAACGCTATAATTATAGTGTTAAAGATGGAATCGTGATATGACCTGTTATGAATCTATCGTTTTATTTATGAATAAATGGATTGGTATTTTAGCAAGATGTGCTAATAAACTACTCCACCATGATAATAACGTGCCGAAATGTGGTGCGTATATTTTCGTGGTGGAGTTTTTTTATTCTCAAAAAGGGGGAAAGACCATGAATAACAACATGGTTCATATTACAATTGACGGAAAAAAGTATACAGCGGAGCCTAGTTCAACGATATTGGGTGTTATTAATGAGAACGGGATTGAACATCCGCAAATTTGTTACGTGCCAGAAGTAGATCCTATTCAAACATGTGATACTTGTATTGTAGAGGTTGACGGAAAGTTAGTGCGCTCTTGTTCGGCAGTAGTGAAAGAAGGTATGAATATTGAACGTAATTCTGCTCATGCCAAAGAAGCACAAACAGAGGCAATGGATCGGTTACTAGAAAATCATTTATTATACTGTACAGTATGTGACAACAACAATGGGAACTGTAAACTGCATAATACAGCAGAATTAATGGAGATTGAACATCAAAAATATCCTTATGAACCAAAAGTAGATGCAAGTGAAGTTGATATGACGCATCCGTTTTATCGCTACGATCCTAATCAATGTATTGCATGTGGTCAATGTGTTGAGGTATGTCAAAACTTACAAGTAAATGAAACGTTATCAATAGACTGGGAAGCGGAACGCCCACGAGTTATTTGGGATGAAGGAGTAAATATTAATGATTCTTCATGCGTGAGCTGTGGTCAATGTGTAACCATTTGCCCTTGTAATGCTTTAATGGAGAAAACGATGCTCGGTGAAGCTGGATTTATGACGGGATTAAAACCAGATATTCTTGAACCGATGGTAGATTTAATTAAAGAAGTTGAGCCTGGATATAGTGGCATTTTTGCGGTATCAGAAGTGGAAGCGGCCATGCGTGATACTCGTACGAAGAAAACGAAAACAGTTTGTACATTTTGTGGTGTAGGTTGTTCATTTGAAGTGTGGACGAAAGGGCGTAAAATTCTCAAAGTACAGCCTTCTTCTGATGCGCCAGTTAACGCAATTTCTACTTGTGTAAAAGGAAAATTCGGTTGGGATTTCGTAAATTCTAAAGAAAGAATTACAAAACCTTTAATTCGTAAAAATGGAACGTTTGTTGAATCTACATGGGAAGAAGCATTAAATGTAGTTGCAAGTAAATTAGGATCTATTAAAGCAGAATACGGTAAAGATGCTATCGGTTTTATTTCTTCATCTAAAATTACGAATGAAGACAATTATGTAATTCAGAAATTAGCTCGACAAGTATTTGAAACGAATAATATTGATAACTGCTCACGTTATTGTCAATCGCCAGCGACAGACGGATTATTCCGTACAATTGGTATGGGCGGAGATGCGGGAACGATTAAAGATATTGCAAAATCCGGTCTTGTTATCATTGTAGGTTGTAATCCGACAGAAGGTCATCCTGTTTTAGCTACACGTATTAAACGTGCGCATAAATTACACGGACAAAAATTAATTGTGGCTGATCTTCGTAAAACAGAAATGGCAGAGCGTTCAGACGTCTTTATTAGTCCAAAACAAGGAACAGATCAAGTATGGTTAATGGCTGTTACGAAATATATGATTGACCAAGGCTGGCACGATCAACGATTTATTGATGAGAATGTAAACTTCTTTGAAGATTTCAAAGAGAGTCTGAAAGAATATACACTTGAATATGCAGAAGAAATGACTGGTATTTCAAAAGAAACACTTATTCAAATGGCTGAAATGATTCGTGATGCAGATGGTACATGTATCCTTTGGGGGATGGGAGTAACGCAAAATACAGGTGGATCTGATACTTCCGCTGCGATTTCAAACTTACTTCTTGCAACAGGTAATTATCGTCGTCCAGGTGCTGGTGCATATCCACTTCGAGGTCATAATAATGTACAAGGTGCTTGTGATATGGGTACTTTACCAGGATGGCTTCCTGGATATCAGCACGTTACTAACGATATGGAGCGTACGAAATTTGAAATGGCTTACGGAGTGAAAATTAATAGTGAACCAGGTCTTAATAATATTGAAATGCTTCGCGCAATTGATGAAGGGAAAATGAAAGCTATGTATCTTGTTGGAGAGGATATGGCTCTTGTAGACTCTAATGCGAACCATGTACATGAAGTGTTATCAAGCCTTGATTTCTTCGTTGTGCAAGACGTTTTCTTATCTAAAACTGCTCAATATGCAGATGTTGTATTACCGGCAGCACCGTCTCTTGAGAAAGAAGGTACTTTCACAAATACAGAGCGTCGTGTACAAAGATTGTATCAAGTTCTTCCTACGCTTGGAGATGCGAAGCCAGATTGGTGGATTGTGCAGGAGATTGCGAATAAATTAGGTGCAAACTGGAATTATAGCCATCCAAGTGAAATTTTTGCTGAAATGGCAAGCTTATCACCACTATTCTCACAAGCAAATTATGAAGTACTTGAAGGGTGGAATAGTTTCCATTGGGGAAGTTTTGATGGAACGAATACACCACTTCTGTTCCAAGATGGATTTAACTTCCCAGATAAAAGAGCTCGTTTTGCGATTGCTGACTGGGTACGTCCAGCTGAATTCCCAGCGGAGTTCGATCTTCACATTAATAACGGTCGTATGCTTGAACATTTCCATGAAGGGAATATGACAAATAAATCAACAGGTATTCAAACGAAAGTACCTAGTGTGTTTGTTGAAGTTTCTCCAGCACTTGCAAAAGAACGTGGAGTGAAAACAGGTTCATTAGTTCGTCTTGTTTCTCCTTTTGGAGCATTAAAATTACGTGCACTTGTAACAGACCGTGTAAAAGCGAATGAGTTATATTTACCGATGAACTCTACAGATAATGAAACAGCAATTAATTTCTTAACAGGTCCTGCTGTGGACGTACGTACGAATACACCTGCTTATAAACAAACGAAAGTGCGTATGGAAGTGCTAGAAGTTGATGGTGCAAATCCGATGCCAAAAGCGAACCCGCGTAACAAAAAACGTCATCCTCAAGCTGGTATTGAGGTGAATCGTAAGTGGGCACGTCCAGGGTATGTGCATTTAACGGATAAGTAGGAGGAGAAAAATATGGCTGCACCTATAAAAATGATGCAAAAACAAGAATTAACTGAGGAAGAAATAAAACAGCAAAAATTAGATGATTTAAAAGAGCTCCTAGCTCATAATGAAGAAGCTTTAAATCAAATGTTTAATATTGTTGGGGAATTAAATGACATCGGAATGCTAGAAGCTGCAAATTCTATGCTAAAGGCGAAAGAACCAATCGCAAAGATTGTTCTTGGTCAAGTGACTCGTGAGCCTGTTACAAATTTAATTAATAATATGATGGGTGCTGCGGGTGCTTTAACAGAACTTGATCCGGGGCTTACGAAAAAGCTTATAGGTAGCTTATTAGTAGGACTAGAAGAAGGTAATGAACATCTAGAGAGTAACAAAAAAGTAGGGGTATTCGATCTTATGAAAGTATTGAAAGACCCAGACATTAACCGTGCTATCGGGTTTGGACTTCATTTCTTAAAAGGTATGGGGAAAGGGTTAAAAGACGAATAAACTTCATGAAGTGAACCTTTTCTCCCAAATGTTTGTACGAAATAGTTTGGGCGAAAGGATCATTTTGGTAAAATATATAATAAAGTAAAATGAGGCTTTTGGGAGGTATAATTGTATGTCAAAAAAAGTACATGAATTTAATGATATGATACGAAAACTTCGAAAAGAACTTTTCGGAAAAGGTCCAGAAAGAATTCATACTGTATTTGCTGAAAATATGGCGATTGCAACTCTTTATGGAAACTTAACACCTACTGAAAAATTCATTTCAAGTACGATGGACGGTGCGGAAATGGTTCATATGGCTAGAACGAAAATGATTCAAGAAGTGTATGCTGCGAATTCCCGTGAACACTTGGAGGAACTTGTTGGAGCGAAATTAGTGAATTTATTTTCAGATATGAAAGTAGAAGAGGATATTGCAGTTTCGGTATTTGTTTTTGATAAAAATATAACGTGAGAGAAGGATACTGATCGTGAAACCGATACAGGTAGAAAGAGAAATCTTCCGTTATGAACAAGAGGCGTTTAAGCATATAGAGGACAGCATTGTAACAGAGTTTCCAGTCACGATCAAAATGAACGGGCAGGAGTTTGTTACAATGGTTAGTACTCCAGAATATATAGAAGACATGGTAATCGGGTTCTTGGCATCTGAAGGAATCATTCGGAAGTATGAAGATATTGATGACATATGGGTACAGGAAAAAGAAGGATTTGTACATGTAACAACGACAAAAGTAAATCCGTATTATGAACAAATGCAAAATAAACGATATATTACTTCCTGTTGTGGTATGAGTAGACAAGGGTTTGTTTTTGCAAATGATGCATTAAGCGCTAAAAAAATGAATGGTGTCCATGTACAGGTTGCTGCAGAAGACTGCTTTCGATTAATGAAAGAAATGCAGCAATCTGCGGAGACGTTTCAACATACAGGTGGCGTTCATAATGCATCTTTGTGCGATGTGAATGGCATTATTTTAAGCCGAATGGATATCGGTAGGCATAATGCATTAGATAAAATTTACGGTTATTGTTTGAAAAATAATATTTCTATAAGGAATAAAATCATTGTATTTAGTGGTCGTATTTCTTCGGAAATATTATTGAAAGTTGCAAAGATTGGTTGTGAAATCATATTGTCAAAATCAGCTCCAACTGAGCTGGCTTTGCAGCTAGCAGAAGAATTAGGTATTACTACAATAGGTTTTATTCGGAATCAATCCTTAAATGTATATACGCATCCAGAGCGTGTTGTAAATATAAAATAAGTAAAAGCGAGGCAATAAATATGAAATCTGTCACATTAGACAAACTACAACGTCCTTTAAAGGATTTACGTATTTCTGTTACTGATCGCTGTAATTTCCGCTGTCGTTATTGTATGCCAGAAGAAATATTTGGTCCTGATTATTCGTTTTTGTCTAATGATAAAATTTTATCTTTTGATGAGATTGAAAGGATAACACGTATTTTTGTTTCTTTAGGTGTAAGAAAGTTACGAATTACAGGTGGAGAACCGTTACTTCGAAGAGGTCTTCCGCAGCTTATTGAGCGCCTTAATAAAATAGAGGGTGTGGAGGATATCGGTTTAACAACCAACGGATCGTTACTTAAGAAGTTTGCTCCTCATTTATATAAGGCGGGTTTATCACGTGTGACAGTTAGTTTAGATTCCTTAGAAGAAGAGCGATTTTTCTATTTGAATGGTAATAGAAGCAAAGTGCAAAGGGTTCTGGAAGGAATACAGGCTGCAGCTGAAGTTGGTATGAAAATTAAAATTAACATGGTCGTTCAAAAAGGGAAAAATGAACAAGATATGTTGCAGATGGCGCAATACTTTAAGGAAAATAAGCATATTCTTCGTTTTATTGAGTATATGGACGTTGGAAATTATAACGGTTGGGAATTAAAAGAGGTCGTCTCGAAACAAGAAATAGTAGATGCCATTCATCAAGTTATGCCATTAGAACGGATAGAAGCGAATTATGCAGGTGAAGTTGCGACTCGCTATCGTTATATTGGAAGTGATGAAGAGATAGGTATTATTTCATCAGTAACAGATTCCTTCTGTTCCTCATGTACGAGAGCACGTATTTCTGCGGAAGGAAAATTATATACTTGTTTGTTCGCTTCTAAAGGAAATGACTTGAGAGAACTACTTCGATCTGGATACACTGACGAGGAAATAACATATATCGTACGCGATATATGGAACAATCGAGAAGATCGTTATTCAGATGAACGCTTAAATAATACAAGTAAAAAAAGAATACCTAAAATTGAAATGTCACATATTGGTGGTTGATATATAAAAGTGACGTTATGATGAAGTATATACAAAATGGAAAATGTGCAACGTTTGTAGATTTTCTATTTTATAGTAAAAGTGATGATTGATATCTTTGTAAAAGATGTGCAGAGAAATTAAGCAGCATTCAAAAACCTTTATTTTGAGGGGGTTTTTTGAAGCTGCTTTTTTATTTGGAGAAAATGGAGGAATTAGTAATGGCATTTCATAAACCGGAACAAATTGCTGAACTCGTAATTGAGGCCGGTGTTCAAAAAGTAAGTCAGACGTTGCCAGCAATGCTTATTCTCGGTTTTTTAGGAGGAGCGTTTATTTCGCTCGGTTTTTTACTTAACATTCGCGTTTTAGGTAATTTACCTGAGCGCTGGGGGAGTTTAGTGAATGTTTTAGGAGGAGCGGTTTTTCCTGTTGGATTAATGCTCGTCGTATTAGCAGGAGGAGAATTAATTACGGGAAATATGATGTCACTTTCTATGGCGCTTTATGCAAAGAAAATTACATTGGTAAGTGTACTAAATAATTGGGTTTGGATTACTTTCATGAATTTCGTGGGAGCTATTTTTGTTGCGTATTGTTTCGGTCATCTTGGCGGATTAACAGAAGGAGATTATTTAAATAAAACGGTAGCGATAGCAGAAGGAAAGTTACATGAATCGTTTGGGAGAACTTTAATTTTAGCAATTGGATGTAATTGGCTCGTTTGTCTTGCGCTTTGGCTTGCTTATGGGACGAGTGATTTTGTCGGGAAAATAATCGGAATTTGGATTCCCATTATGGCATTTGTAGTGATTGGATTTCAGCAAGTGGTAGCAAATATGTTTGTCATTTCAGCAGTTATTTTTGCAGGTCATCTGACGTGGATGGATCTTGCTAGAAATTTTGTTCCTGTCTTTATCGGAAATGTAATTGGAGGAGCAGGATTTGTTGGATTTGCTTACTTTGCTTGTTATCAAAAACAACATTCTAATATGAAATAGAGTTCGTGAGAGGAAGGGTATGTAATGGCTGAGCGTTATTCACGACAACAGTTGTTCAAACCAATTGGGAGTAAAGGGCAAGAAAAAATTCGAAATAAACATGTGTTAATTGTAGGAGCAGGCGCATTAGGAAGTGCAAGTGCCGAAAGTTTCGTACGTGCAGGTATTGGCAAGTTGACGATTATTGATCGTGACTACGTTGAATGGAGTAATTTACAAAGGCAACAACTGTACTCTGAACAAGATGCGAGAGAGAAAATACCGAAAGCAATTGCTGCAAAAAATCGGCTAGAACAAATTAATTCGGAAGTACAAATACATGCTTTCGTAATGGATGCAGTTGCAGAAAATATGAAGGACCTATTAAAAAATGTAGATGTAATAATTGATGCAACAGATAATTTCGATATTCGATTTGTAATAAATGATTTATCACAAAAGCATAATATCCCGTGGGTATATGGTTCTTGCGTTGGATCGTACGGTATGAGCTATACAATTATTCCGCAAAAGACACCGTGTTTACATTGTGTGCTGAAGAATGTTCCTGTTACAGGTGTGACATGTGATACAGCTGGAATTATTAGCCCGACTGTTCAAATTGTCGCAGCATATCAAGTGGCGGAAGCATTCAAAATTTTAGTAGAAGATTTTTCAGCAATTAGAAAAACATTTTTCATGTTTGATATATGGAGTAATCAAAACCATTGTATAAAATTAGGGAAAATAAAAACAGACGATTGCCCTTCGTGCGGTTCAAATCGAACTTATCCTTATTTATCATACGAAAACCAAACGAAGGTAGCTGCTTTATGCGGAAGAAATACAGTGCAAATTAGGCCAGTAGAAAATAGGAAGTACGATTTTGACGATATAGAAAACGTATTAAAAAAACTGGGGAAAGTAGATCGGAATCCGTATTTACTATCTTGCCAATTAGATGATTACCGCGTCGTTATTTTTCAGGATGGTCGTGTTTTCATTCATGGTACAAATGATATTTCGAAAGCGAAACAATTATATTATCGTGTATTCGGTTAATAGAAAGGGTTGTCAATAATGGAAAGAAGAGTGCCAATTACGGTTGAAGAAGCTGTTCGTAAAGTAATGGGATTTGCTAATGAGGGATTAAAGGAGCTACTACCTATTGAATTAGCTTACGGACGTATATTAGCGGAGGATTTAATAGCTGACCATGACGTACCTTCATTCAATCGTTCACCGTATGACGGATTTGCTATTAGAGCAGAAGATACGAATGTAGCAAGTTATGAAACGCCAATTGTGTTTGAAGTAGTTGGTGAAATTGGTGCGGGATCAATATTCCACGAGAAAGTAGGGCCATTTCAAGCAGTTCGAATTATGACGGGAGCACAAATTCCGAATGGGTGTGATGCGGTTGTTATGTTAGAGCTGACTCGTCAATATGAGGAAGCTGGCAACAATTATATGGAAGTGAAGCGATCATTCAAAACGGGTGACAATATTTCTTTTCAAGGTGAAGATGCTCGTAAAGGAACGGTTCTTGCAAAAAAAGGATCATACATTCATCCAGGTATTTCAGCTCTTCTAGCTACGTTCGGTTATAGTGAGGTACCAGTGGCAAGAAAGCCTGTAATTGGATTGTTAGCGACTGGTAGTGAATTACTGGATGTAAATGATTCATTACAGCCAGGGAAAATCCGAAATAGTAATACGTATATGATATTGTCTCAAATTCGAAGAGCGGGAGGAAGAGTAAAATATTTCGGGAAATTTAGCGATGATTTTCATACATGTTTCACAGCTGTAAAAGAAGCGTTAAGCCAAGTAGATATGCTCATTACAACAGGCGGCGTATCAGTAGGGGATTACGATTATTTACCAGCTATTTACGAAAAGTTAGGTGCATCGGTTCTTTTCAATAAAGTTGCAATGCGGCCAGGAAGTGTTACGACTGTAGCGCAATTAAATGGCAAGTTATTATTTGGTTTATCAGGAAATCCATCTGCTTGTTACGTAGGATTTGAATTATTTGTAAGACCGTGTATTCGGACGTATATGTTTAGTGAAAAAGCACATGTAAAAAGAGAAAAAGCGTTATTAGGAGAAGATTTTCTAAAACCAAATCCATTTACAAGATTTGTGCGAGCAAAACTGACATATAACGAAGGGCAATTAATTGCTTATCCGTCAGGGTTTGATAAATCTAGCTCGGTTTCTTCCCTAGCAGAGACAAATATATTTATTGTACTTCTAGGTGGTACGAGAGGTTATAAAAAAGATATGTTCGTAGATGTTCTCTTGCTGGAAGATAACGAAGGTAGTGAATGGCCTTGGACATTTTATAAAGTGAGAGGTGTTTCTAATGGGGCAAGCGCTATTTGAGATTGTAGATATACCGATTTTAGTTGAAGAAGTAACGAATAAAGTCGCAAGAAGAGAAGCAGGTGCGATTACAACTTTTATTGGTACGGTGAGAGAGTTAACGAAAGGAAAACGAACGCTACATTTAGAGTATGAAGCATATAAACCGATGGCAGTAAAACAACTTACGAAAATTGGTGAAGAAATAAATGAAAAGTGGCCGGACGCAGAAGTAGCAATTGCGCACCGTGTAGGGCGGCTAGAAATCATGGATATCGCGGTCGTTATTGCAGTTTCATCACCGCATCGGAAAGTAGCGTATGAAGCGAATGAATACGCGATTGAACGTATAAAACGAATCGTCCCAATTTGGAAAAAAGAATTTTGGGAAGATGGAACGATGTGGATTGGAGATCAACTTGAAAATACGGCATATCCAGAAGGAAAACCGAAGAAGGAAGAATGAGAAGATGATTACAATTTTATTGTTCGCAAATTTACGTGAAGAAGTCGGATCGGATCGATTAGTAATTTTAGAAAAACAAGAAATGACAGTTCACCAATTAACAGAATGGCTCAAAGCAAGCTATTGCTTACAATCGCTTGATAGAGTGATGGTGGCTGTTAATGAAGAGTTTGTAACGGATGAAGCGATGATAAAAGCTGGAGATATAGTCGCATTAATCCCGCCCGTTAGTGGGGGATAATAAGCTTTTTCGCCAAGAAGATGTTGTATATAAATTCGAATACGAGAAGGGATGAGTTCTATGATTACGCAAGAACAAATAATGAACGCATTAAAACATGTAGAGGATCCGGAGTTACACAAAAGTATTGCAGAATTAAATATGGTTAGAAATATACAAATGAATGGAACAGAGGTTAAACTTGAAGTAGTGCTAACGATTCAAGGTTGTCCATTAAAGGCAAAAATTCAACAAGATGTGGAAGAGTCTCTTCAGGCAATTGGTGCATCTAAAGTAGATTTGACATTTGGTTCTATGACACAAGAAGAACGAGCTGCGCTAACAGAAAAATTAAAGAAAAATAGTAGAACAGAAACTGGAATGCCGAGCATGCTTCGCATTGATTCAGGGGTACGATTTATTACTGTAACGAGCGGTAAAGGTGGAGTTGGAAAATCAACGGTGACAATTAACCTTGCAACTGCTTTAGCTCGTATGGGCAAAAAAGTGGGGATATTAGATGCAGATATATATGGTTTTAGTATTCCAGCTATGATGGAAACGAATCAAAAACCGACGATGATCGATCAAACGGCAATTCCAGTTGTTAGTCACGGTGTTAAAATTATGTCGATGGGATTTTTTACAGAAGGAAATAACCCAGTTATGTGGCGCGGACCGATGTTAAATAAATGGATTCAAAATTTCCTTGCGAATACGCACTGGGGAGAATTAGATTATTTACTTCTTGATTTACCACCTGGCACAGGAGATGTAGCTATTGATGTTGCAGCAATGATCCCGCAGGCGCAAGAAATTATCGTTACAACACCACACAACGTAGCTTCATTCGTAGCATCTAGAGTAGGTGTTATGGCAAAACATACGAAACACGAGATTTTAGGTATTGTGGAAAATATGGCTTATTATGAAGAACAAGATGGATCAAAAAATTATCTCTTCGGAAAAGGTGGAGGCGAAATGCTTGCAGAACAATTGCAAACAGAAGTGATTGCGCAAATACCGTTTGCAAAACGAGAAGAAAATAACGGCTCATCTGTATATGATGAAGACTCTCTTGTAGGAGAAGTGTTTACATCGTTAGCGGAGGATATTATTTACAAAGGATAGAGGAGGAATTTTTTATGGCGTGTAATATCAATCATTCTATGGAAGATGTAATGAATAAGCTGGAAAGTCAGAAGTTTTTTTTACCGGAAGTGATTTTTAAAGAGTTAAAAGGATTTTTGCAAGGTAATCATTCACAAGAAATATTAAACGATATCTTTCATCTTTTAAAAAAGTATGACTTAGTTAGTGAAGAAGAACGAGAGATGAGAAATACTCAATTATTGCTGATTATAAAATAAATACGCTTTGGCTTTTGTTTTTTTGCAGAAGGGGTGAATGTAATGGATATGAAAAAGATGATTGAAACGATAGAAGCAACTAAAGTGACTGACGAAGAATTATCGATTTCTACTTTACATCAAAAGCTTGTGAAGTTGTATAGTCAAAAAGATAGTGTGGAGTATAAGGAGCTATTAAAATATATTTTATCATTATCCGTGCAGCTGAACCTACATTTCGTATTGAAATATTTTGGTGTGCGCCCGGTTGTTGCTGCAGATGAACGTATGCAATTTCAAGAGATATTTAAATGTTTAGCTAAGAAAGATGATAGTGGGGAATGGTTTCTAAATTTCGTTTCTTTATATGTAGGACTAATTGTAGTTCTGCATTTTGATGAAAAAGAGATTGAGAGAAGTTTTTTCGATGATATGGTAGTGGATGAAGGGAATGCAATATAAGATTCTGCTCATAATATCTTTCTATTTAATTGCTTTAACTGCAATTTTAGTTGGTTATTTAAATATAAAGGTAACTAATTAATAAAAAGTGTTCTTCAGTTGTTTCCATCGTTTTTTCATGTTACCATTAAGCGAATTTTTCATAGGGAGAGAAAGCAATGAAATGGATTTATTTTATTATTATTAACGTTATAGCTTTTAGCCTTATGGGGCTTGATAAACGAAAAGCGAAGAAGAAACAGTGGAGAACGCCAGAAAGTACGTTGTTTTTATCAGCGGTAGCTGGAGGCGCAGTTGGTGCTTGGATTGGTATGTATATGTTTCACCATAAAACACATAAAAAGAAATTTGTTTTCGGTATACCGTTACTTGTCGTTATAACAGTATGTTTACTTTTTACTGTATGAGAAATGTCGAAAGAATTGCAGATTGATTATTGGTAAAGTGAGCATGCGGGACCGTATAATGGAGAAAAATGAGAAGAGGAGAAAAGGGAAGATGGGGAGTCAATCAGCACAGCAAAAAAAAGGGATTATATATGCGGCTGGTGCTTATACGATGTGGGGAATCCTACCAATCTATTGGAAATGGGTTGAGGAAGTTCCAGCAGATGAAATATTAGCACACCGCATCGTTTGGGCGTTCGTTTTTATGTTACTTGTGTTAGGTGTTACGAAGAGATTTCGTCAGTTTATTGGGGAGTTCGTGAATCTTTTTAAACGACCTAAATTATTAATGTCATTAACAATAGCTTCAGTCTTGATTAGCGGAAACTGGTTTGTCTACATATGGGCCGTTAATCATAATCATGTTATTGAAGCAAGTCTTGGATATTATATTAATCCGCTTATTAGTATTTTACTTGGTACAGTTGTATTAAAGGAAAAGTTAAACTTTTGGCAATATGTTGCAGTTGGTTTAGCTGGAATAGGGGTTATCATTTTAACAGTCCGTTTCGGATCTATTCCGTGGGTTTCTTTATCACTTGCCTTTTCATTTGGATTATACGGATTAACAAAAAAATTGTTAAACTATGATGCGACAATTGGTCTTACGATGGAAACGATGTTAGTGACGCCGTTTGCGATTATCTATCTCGTTATGACAGGAGCGCATGGATTCGGTTCATTTGGATCTATTTCCATGTCATCGACGTTACTATTAATAGGAGCAGGCATTGTTACAGCTTTACCACTTTTTTATTTTGCAAAAGGAGCACAACTTATTCCGCTTTATATGGTAGGATTTTTACAATATATTGCACCAACAATTAGTTTAATTTTAGGTGTATTCGTATTTGGTGAACATTTCACATCTACTCATATGATGGCATTTTTCTGTATATGGGTTGCATTATTTGTGTTTTCAATAGCGAAAACAAAGTTTTTAGTGCAGAAACAACCGAAATTTATAAAAAATAAATCAGCAAAAGTATCATAATGCGTAGTATTTTCTACGCATTTTTCTTTATACTGATACTATATAGATTTCCATTATAGTCAGTAGGGAGCTGAGAACGTGGAAACAATTTTACATAATGATCCGCTTATGGCCGCTGTAATTTCATGGTTTCTAGCACAATTAACGAAAGTAGTCTTTAAATTATTCAAAACGGGTGAATTTGATTTTGCAAAGTTTTTCGCTTCAGGTGGGATGCCGAGTTCTCATGCTTCAACTGTTACAGCACTTGCGACAGGTGTTGGCGTTGTGGAAGGTGTGGAAAGTACCTTATTTGCTATTGCTGCTATCTTTGCAATAATTGTTATGTATGATGCTTCAGGAGTAAGACTTGCAGTTAGTAAACAAGCGAAAATATTGAATGAGTTCTTTCACGGTAGACAAACAGAATATAAGAAGTTAAATGAACTTGTCGGGCATACACCGTATGAAGTAGTAGTCGGTGCTTTAGTAGGGATTATTGTCGGAGTGGGATATTGCTTATGAGCAGAACATTTTATATGTTCTGTTTTTCTTTGTTTTCATACATATTTAGCTACCTTTTTGAATATCGTTATACGGATTTCGAAAGGGTGGGTGAGTAACTTGTTATTATATGAAAAAGTGCATGAAGAAATAGCGAGAAGAACAACTGCACTTCAAACGATGCAACGGCAAGATGGTACGTGGCAGTTTTGTTTTGAAGGAGCACCATTAACAGATTGCCATATGATTTTTTTATTAAAATTATTAGGTAGAGATAAAGAAATAGAACCGTTTGTAAAAAGATTAGCATCACTTCAAACAAATGAAGGAACATGGAAATTGTATGAAGATGAAGTGGGTGGCAATTTATCTGCTACAATTCAATCTTATGCTGCCTTACTAGCTTCAAAAAAATATACAAAAGAAGATGCGAATATGAGGCGGGCCGAAATGTTTATTAAGGAACGTGGAGGCGTGGCGCGTGCTCATTTTATGACGAAGTTTTTATTAGCAATTCATGGAGAATATGAATACCCTTCGCTCTTTCATTTGCCAACACCGATTATGTTTCTGCAAAATGATTCACCCCTCAGTATATTTGAATTGAGTAGCTCAGCACGTATCCATTTAATTCCGATGATGGTTTGTTTAAATAAAAGATTTCGAGTAGGAAAAAAGTTACTGCCAAATTTAAATCATATCGCCGGCGGGGGCGGGGAATGGTTTCGGGAGGAGCGGTCTCCGTTGTTTCAAACGTTATTAGGTGATGTAAAACAAATTATATCGTATCCACTTTCTTTACACCATAAAGGATATGAGGAAGTCGAACGCTTTATGAAAGAGCGTATTGATGAAAATGGAACGTTATATAGTTACGCAACTGCCTCATTTTATATGATTTATGCTTTACTCGCGTTAGGACATTCTCTTCAATCATCGATGATTCAAAAAGCTATAGCAGGGATAACATCTTATATATGGAAGATGGAAAGAGGGAGTCATTTGCAAAACTCTCCTTCAACTGTATGGGATACGGCTTTACTCTGCTATACGTTACAAGAGGCCCACGCTTCGAAAGATAATAAGATGATTCAACATGCAGCAGCGTATGTATTAAAAAAACAGCATACAAAAAAATCTGATTGGAGCGTACATGCTCCGGCGCTGACTCCAGGCGGTTGGGGTTTTTCGGATGTGAATACGACAATTCCGGATGTCGATGATACAACAGCTGTGCTAAGAGCGTTGGCAAGAAGTAGAGGGACCGAAAATGTAGATAATGCTTGGAAGAAAGGGGTTAATTGGGTTAAAGGATTACAAAATAATGATGGTGGCTGGGGAGCGTTTGAAAAAGGTGTGACGAGCAATTTATTAGCAAATTTACCAATCGAAAATGCAAGCGATATGATTACAGATCCCTCTACACCAGATATTACAGGAAGAGTGTTAGAGCTTTTCGGGACATACGCGCAAAATGAATTGCCTGAGAAACAAAAACAAAGTGCGATAAATTGGTTAATGAATGTGCAAGAGGAAAATGGATCATGGTATGGGAAATGGGGGATTTGTTATATATATGGTACGTGGGCTGTTATGACTGGTTTACGGTCACTCGGAATTCCATCTAGCAATCCATCAATGAAACGAGCAGCTTTATGGCTTGAACATATACAGCATGAAGATGGTGGGTGGGGGGAATCGTGCCACAGTAGCGTGGAAAAAAAGTTCGTTACTTTACCATTTAGTACACCATCCCAAACAGCATGGGCGTTAGATGCTCTCATTTCTTACTATGATAAAGAAACACCAGCTATTCGAAAAGGTATTTCATATTTGCTTACGAATCCTAATGATAATGAACGCTATCCTACTGGAACAGGTTTACCTGGTGGGTTTTATATTCGTTATCATAGCTATGCATATATATATCCGCTACTTACTTTAGCACATTATATAAAAAAATATAGAAAATAAACCGAGAGGATATCTCTCGGTTTATTTTGTTGGGTAGTAGGTCCCTGTTGAAAAGAATAAGGCTGTGCGTTCCTTATTTTTCTGTTGACTGGCGTTTTTGACGTGCATCAGCGGCATTTGCACGTGCGTTTGCTTCTAAGTCATTGTGGTCAGCGAGTTCACGAGAGAACTCAACATCAATGCCATCAGCAGCTTTGTTTTGCTTGAAATTTTTTTTGTTCATTCGACACAATCTCCTTGTGTTTTATGCGACGTTGCAAAGTTAGTTTGACACAAATAGACTTTTTTATACAAAGAGGAATTGGGAAGTAAGGAGCCGAAATATACAGTATAAGTAATAGAAATGAGGGATAGGGATGGAGTTTTTAAATGGGAAAACAGCTGTAGTAACAGGAGCTGCACAGGGAATTGGAAAAGAGATTGCAAGGGTTTATGCAAAACTAGGGGCTAAAGTATTAATTAGCGATGTAAATGAAGAGAAGCTACAAAAAACGACACGTGAATTATCAGATGAAGGATATGAAGTGAAGCAGTATCGTTGTGATGTGAGTAATCAAAATGATGCGAAGTCCTTAATTGAATACGCTGTCCAAACATTTGGTACACTGCACATTTTAGTAAATAATGCAGGAATTACGCGAGATGCAATGTTACATAAAATGGAGAAACCTGCATGGGAACAAGTACTGCAAGTAAATTTAACAGGTGTTTTTTATTGTATGCAACCAGCGCTTCTTTACATGAGACAACAAGGGTATGGACGCATTATTAATATATCTTCAATTAGTAGGGAAGGAAACATAGGTCAAGCGAATTATGCTGCTACAAAGGCAGGCGTTGTAGGTTTAACGAAAACAGCGGCGAAAGAAGTTGGAAGCTTTGGTATTACGTGTAACGCGATTTGCCCAGGATTTATGGATACAGATATGACAAAAACGATACCAGATAAAGTGAAAGAAAAGATGGTTGGCGCGATTCCAGTTGGTAGAATTGGAACGCCAGAAGATATTGCGAACGCAGCGGCCTTTTTAGCGTCTGAATACGCATCCTATATTACAGGAGAAGTATTAAATGTGAGCGGAGGACTACAAGTTTAAAGGAATACATAATGAAAAGAACCTGACCGGATAGGCCAGGTTCTTTTTCGTTAGTTTAAGTTGAGCCAAACGCTCTTCACTTCTGTATAGTTATTTAATGCGTAAGATCCCATTTCACGGCCAAGACCAGATTGTTTAAATCCTCCAAATGGAGATGCTGCATCAAAGACGTTATAACAGTTTACCCATACAGTACCAGCACGTACTTTACTTGCAACATAGTGTGCTGTTTTAACATTTTCTGTCCACACACCAGCCGCTAAGCCGAATTGTGATTTATTTGCACGTTCAATTACTTCATCAATATCGTTAAAAGGTATTGCAGAAATAACTGGACCGAAAATTTCTTCTTTTGCGATCGTCATTTCGTCATTTACGTCAGCGAATACTGTAGGAGAAACGAAGTAGCCTTGATCGAATGGATTGCTTCCTCCGCAAAGTACTTCAGCACCTTCTTCAATCCCTTTTTCAATGTAGCCCATTACACGCTTTTGTTGTTCTTCAGAAACGAGAGGACCGATTGTTGTTTCAGGGTTAAGACCGACACCTTGATTTAGTTTTTTAGAATAGAGGACGAGATCAGCCATGACATTATCATACATTTTCTTCGGAACAAATAAGCGTGATCCAGCAGAGCATACTTGTCCTTGGTTAAACATAACACCAGAAAGTGCACCAGGAATCGCGCGAGATAAATCAGCATCTGGCAAGATGATATTTGGTGATTTACCGCCTAACTCAAGTGTAACGCGTTTTAATGATTCAGATGCTTGTCGCATAATTTGTTTACCGACTGGAGTAGAACCAGTAAATGCAATTTTATCAACGAGTGGATGATTAACAAGAGCTTGTCCAGCTGATTCACCGAATCCAGGAACGATATTAATAACACCTTTCGGGAATCCAGCTTCTTCAATTAATTCAGCTAAGTATAGAGCGGATAGTGGCGTTTGCTCTGCAGGTTTTAAAACGATTGTACATCCTGTAGCAAGCGCTGCTCCCATTTTCCACATTGCCATAAGAAGTGGGAAGTTCCAAGGAATAATTTGACCGACGACACCAACAGCCTCATGGCGTGTATAGTTAAAGTAATTACCGGAAACAGGAATTGTTTGACCAACGATTTTCGTAGCCCAGCCAGCATAATAGCGCATATGCTCAATTGCAAGTGGTATGTCTGCTGCCATTG